>JBBPBX010021475.1:0-27431 GCA_038048925.1 Garcialebias charrua
ATATATATATATATATATATATATATATATATATATACATTTATCGGCATGAGACTGAACAAGCGGACATCCTAGGCCATAAACAAGCACAGAACTTTATTTACAAACACTTAGCCTTTAAACTGTAAAAGGTGCAGTACAGTATACAAAATGTAAATGTCATCCTAAACAGTTCTCAACCATAATCAGCAAAATTATGTCAACCATGAACACTTCTCAAAGAGCAGCAGCTACTGCATTGACATCAATCAGCAGCTAATCAGCAGCAAATCACATCCATCCTTTATCAGCAAATGATGTCAACCATGAACACTTTTCAAAGAGCAGCAGATACTGTATTGACATCATTCAGCAGCAAATCAGCAGCCAATCACATCCATCCATCCATCCATCCATCCATCCATCCTTCATCAGCAAATGATGTCAAACATGAACACTTCTTAAAGAGCAGCAGCTACTGCATTGACTTCAATCAGCAGCAAACCAGCAGCAAATCACATTCATCAGAAACATGTTGCAACCATAGTGACACCAGTGCCTTGGTGTGCAGTCTATGTCCACGTGCATGGAAAACAAGTCCATGAGCTCTAAGAAAGCTCGAAGCAGCAGAAAAAGAAAAAGAATTCCCTTACTTTGATTGAAGTGTAGGTAGACAGTCTGTATGATGTTTTTCCATCCATTTCCAGGAGGCAGAGCAGCAGGTGGTTCTGTTGAAACCCACACACACACATCAACATCTGCAGAAATGAAAACACACACAAGAACAACTTCTCCTTACCTGTGTGTTGGTGTGGTGAAGAGTTGTGGAGGTGCAGGAGGCAGAGCAGCAGGTGGAGGTGCAGGAGTCAGAGCAGCAAGTGGAGGTCCAGGAGTCAGAGCAGCAGGTGGAGGTGCAGGAGGCAAACAGCCTATAAAATAAGCAAAATACATTTATTATCTGCACAGTCATAACAGTTTACATTGAACTACTCAATTCACTGAAATCATAATGACTCTTACCTTTAGAAGTTCTTTTTTTCTTGCTCTTTTTCTTGCAAAGTTGCAAATCAAGTCCTCAAAGTCCAGATCCCTCACTAGCTCAGACTCAATGGCCATGAGTAGAATTTCCTCCCGGATGCTTTCTGTAATTGATCCCCATAGAGCAGGGTCTTCAGAAATGCTGGTGGTACTAGAATAATCTTGTTCTGTTTGCTCACCGTCACCAGCTTCGTCGATAACTTTTTCAGCTTCATTTGTAAAGCTAGCTGCCGTTAGCTCAGGCTGAGCACAACTGGTAGAATAATCTTGTTCTGTTTGCTCACCGTCACCAGCTTCGTCGATAACTTTTTCAGCTTCATTTGTAAAGCTAGCTGCCGTTAGCTCAGGCTGAGCACAACTGGTAGAGGCCGTTGTTTCCAAGCTAGTAGTAGCATTGGCTAGCTCCAAATCTTCGTCCTCGTGTCTAGCTTTTTTGAAAAAGGTACTAATTGGCAGTACATTTTTTATTACGGCCGCTTCTTTTTCATCTTTTTCTTTTCTTTTTTTTCTTTTTGCAGCCCCGCTGCTGGGTTTTCGGTTTGTGCTGTCCATTTTCTGAAAACTCGTCGACGATCACACTCACACTTCTTCTTCTTCTTCTTCTTTTAGTTTAATGGCGAGGAGTAAACTTCCACACCGAGTTACATTCTACGGAAGCCTGTATGCCCGCCCACCGTAACTATTAGCCAATCTACACCGTGCATTGCCGTCTTGTTCTTCTTCTCTTGAGTTTATTGGCGGTTGGCGAACTTATTTTAAGCACATTACCGCCACCAACCGGACTGAGTGTGTGCATTGCCGTCTGCTTCCAATCATACACGTCATGTCAACAAACTAAAAGACACTTATGAGTTGTTTTTGAAAAACAACTTTTTATTTTATTTGGGTTGGATAATAAGGAAAATTGAGGACAAAGCCTTGTTTTATCTACGTCTAGCGACAATAAAAAAAAAAAAAAACTTTTCTGCCAGGCTGAACTGCTCACTCCTGGCCAGCAGAGGGCCCCCTTGAGCTGTCGGGCCCCTGGGCACGCGCCCGGTGTGCCCGTATTGTAGATCCGGCCATGTACAGAGCCTCCTCTTTGGGCAACGGGTCACAGCTGAGAACAGCTTTAATGCAAACAAAGTCCCCCACAGCCAACTCGGTTTTTGTTCTGGTCCAGGTTCGGCCAGGTACACTTCCCCCCCAAACCACGAGGTCATTCAAACAAAAGGCAGCAGAAAAAATCAGTGAAATTCCTTCCGTGCGATTCTTGTTTGAAACCAGGTAAAACCACAGTTCAGAAAGGGTCCAAAAAGCGAGGAGGGGGAAAAAAACAAAACACAGAGGCTACGTGGGGTAGTCTCCCAGCTCGACGACTCACCTGGCCGGCAGGAAGCGCCCAGAGTGACCGGTGGTTGCAACAGCCGGTCCAGGACCGAAATAAAAAAATTGTACGGTCCCGTGCGGCTCCCTGAGTCACTAACACCGTAATTCGGTAGGAAGATGGACCAAACTTTAGTCCAATTCGAAAAACGGGTCAGTTTGATGTTAAAAGACTCAGAGAGCCAGAGGGAAAAGCGTCCATCAGCTCCGCCGGAACCGGAAGTTGTTGATATAATAGAAGGAAATGTATGTTTATTTGAATTGAATATTTAAATCATCCATTTAAAACTTAAAGAGCAACTCCACACCCTGTGGATCGGTAACTCCTCCTTCCAAAATCTCCCTGAAAATGGGCGTGTCGAGAGACAAGGAGGGGTGGAGGTAGAGTTGTGGTCTTGTTCACGCCTCCACCTGCAACAACCTAAAACAAATTAAACCTCTAGCCAACAACATACACCAAGCAACAACAAAGAATAAACATGTAGATGTATTTATCTATTCCACCCATTCCATCCAAAACCAAAGGCCTAAAAAAATGAAAATGAAAAGAAAAATAAAACCGCTTGTCAGGAGTGAAATGCAGCACTTCCATATAAGGTATGCACTTCTCATCTCTGCAGGGGATTGGCTCTGCTTGAACCACCTGTGTGACATCAGAGTGTACAAGACACATCAGAGTGAACAGTCCTGACCAATATGAAAATTAAGGTGCAATAACCTCTGTTCAACCCAAAGGACTACCGTAAACACAGTTTTAGACCAAATATTGCCAAATATTGCCAATTTACACAGATATGCACAATTATGTGAAAATAAACACAGCCATAGTGCTAGATAATATTTCAAACACATTCTAGGGAGTTTATCAGCTAAAAAAAGTTAATTTTGGGTTTAGTCGCACTTTAAAGTGCGACTAAACCCCTGTGGATTGGTAACTCCTCCTTCCAAAATCTCCCTGAAAATGGGCGTGTCGAGAGACAAGGAAGGGTGGAGGTAGAGTTGTGCTTTTGTTCACGCCTCCACCTGCAACAACCTAAAACAAATTAAACCTCTAGCCAACAACATACACCAAGCAACAACAAAGAATAAACATGTAGATGTATTTATCCATTCCACCCATTCCATCCAAAACCAAAGGCCTAAAAATGAAAATGAAAAGAAAAATAAAACCGCTTGTCAGGAGTGAAATGCAGCACTTCCATATAAGGTATGCACTTCTCATCTCTGCAGGGGATTGGCTCTGCTTGAACCACCTGTGTGACATCACACATGAGCAGACATGTCACACATGAGCGTTTGCACAAATAAGAAAATTAAGGTGTAATCCACCAGTTCAACCCATAGAACTACCGTAAACACATTTTTAGACCAAATATTGCCAAATATTGCCAATTTACACAGATATGCACAATTATGTGAGAATAAACACAGCCATAGTGCTAGATAACATTTTAAACACATTCTAGGGAGTTTATCAGCTAAAAAAAGTTAAAGAGCAACTCCACACCCTGTGGATCGGTAACTCCTCCTTCCAAAATCTCCCTGAAAATGGGCGTGTCGAGAGACAAGGAGGGGTGGAGGTAGAGTTGTGCTTTTGTTCACGCCTCCACCTGCAACAACTTAAAACAAATTAAACCTCTAGCCAACAACATACACCAAGCAACAACAAAGAATAAACATGTAGATGTATTTATCCATTCCACCCATTCCATCCAAAACCAAAGGCCTAAAAATGAAAATGAAAAGAAAAATAAAACCGCTTGTCAGGAGTGAAATGCAGCACTTCCATATAAGGTATGCACTTCTCATCTCTGCAGGGGATTGGCTCTGCTTGAACCACCTGTGTGACATCACACATGAGCAGACATGTCACACATGAGCGTTTGCACAAATAAGAAAATTAAGGTGTAATCCACCAGTTCAACCCATAGAACTACCGTAAACACATTTTTAGACCAAATATTGCCAAATATTGCCAATTTACACAGATATGCACAATTATGTGAGAATAAACACAGCCATAGTGCTAGATAACATTTTAAACACATTCTAGGGAGTTTATCAGCTAAAAAAAGTTAATTTTGGGTTTAGTCGCACTTTAATTTTGGGTTTAGTCGCACTTCAATTTAAACCTTATTTCAGTGTAGTTTTGCCTTCATCCAGCAGAGGGCACTGCTACTCGCAGACTGGCCTAACTCTACCTCAGCCCTGTTAAACCAGCAAATATTAAGTTAACTGTGGCTAATGTTGCTTACTCTTGTTGGAACCAAAAAGTTACAGTCGCTACAAATATTAACTTCAAATTAATCTAATCTGTGTGACATAACCCGGCCAGTCAACCAATCGAATAAACAGTAACTGACATCAGATCATGCTGTGCAGGCCAGCTAAGATAGAAGCAGAGCTAATGTAAACAAACAATTGCAAGCACTCATTTGTATCTTTCATGAATATTTATTATGTTCCTATGTCATCTCACAGCTGAATACCGTAGCAGATACCTGTGACAATTGAGGACCATGATACACGTGGGCCAACATGACTTCAAACATCCTGACCTACTGCTGCCTAGGATACAAAGAGATGAGGCCGATACCCAGTCCCTTGTTCAGCTGATGGAGGTCAGTTGGATGAATCCCTTCAACTGTGATCAAGGCGAGCTGGTCAGCCTGTCAACTGCCACTATTGCACCACACAATGTAGCCAAAGACCTTCTTAAAGCCAATGACATAGGGGAAAAGGCATACCAAGCTTTCAAGCAACAGCGCATGGAAGCAGATACCCCATCCACAAAGTTCTATGAAACAATGACAAAGAAGAAACTGAAAACATTCTCAGACATCAGAATGCAGTCCCTTCGCCATAGTAAATCCAGAGAAGTAGTCTGAATCAGAATCTCTAGTCAGAGAAGTAATCTGAAAGCTGACAGAAAGCTGTTTGGCAAGATGATCCTTGTTGCAGAAAGCTGCACATGAGTGAAGTACTGGCTCATCCTCTTGGGCCTTTGCCATGGACACTTGCAAATGGAGATGGGTCTTTACGTAAAACCAACAAAGCAGCCCTAGCCAGAGAGCTTGAGAAGATTGTTTCTCCTGCAGAAGTCATCCCAGGTTCATCTGCAACGGTCATTGATGGGATGAGTCTGGTCCAGAAACTGAAAGGAAATGACAAAACCTTCTCACAGCTTGCAGAACTGACATTGTCCAGTGTTCTCCATGAAGGTACAGAGAGCTGCCGCATCGATGTCGTGTTTGACGTTTACAAGGAGACGTCCATTAAAGATGCAGAAAGAGTCAACAGGGGTGCAGACTCAGGAATCCAAATCAAAAACATTGCACCAGGGCACCACATTAAACAATGGAGGAAGCTACTTTGCAGCCCTTCTAACAAAGCAAGTCTGATCAAGTTCCTGGTAGAGCAGTGGAAGGAACCAAAACACAGAGCAAAACTGAAAGACAAGGTGTTATACGTTACCTGTGAACAACTGTGCTTCAAGATCACCAATGAAAAATGGGAAGAGTCCACAGAGCTAAAGTGCTCACAGGAAGAAGCAGACACCCGTCTCCTGCTCCATGCTCTTCATGCATCACAATCTGGCTACAAGTCTGTGGTCATAACTGCTGAGGATACTGATGTCTTGGTTCTGTGCCTGGGGGTCAGTGAGAGTATCGCATGTCCTATTTACCTGAAGAGTGGCACAAAGACCCGAACACGGTTCATAGATATAACCAGCCTCAGGCATGCACTGGGAGGTGGTGTCTGCGATGGTTTGATTGGCATGCATGCCTTTACAGGCTGTGATACAGTCAGTGCATTTGCTGGACGTGGAAAGATGACGGCCTTTAAGCAGATGAAGTCTGACAAGGACATACAGGTGGCCTTCAGTGAACTTGGACGTTCTTGGGAGTTATCTGCAGAACTGTTTCAAAAGCTGCAACAGATCACTTGTCACATGTACATGGCTTCCACTAAAACTGCTGAAGTAAGCTCCGATATCAGCTGTTCTGTGCAAATTGAGGAGAGGTCGAGTCAAGTCAGTTGCCTCCTTGTGAAGACTGTCTCTTCATGCATTCTCTCCGTGCAAACTATCAAGCTGCCATTTGGAGGAGATGTCTGGTTAACCAGCCCTTTGTCCCAAGCCCAAAGGACTGTGGTTGGACAACAGACGAAGATGGTAAGTTGGCTATCCAGTGGATGCGTGGCTCACCTGCCCCAGATGCCGTGCTGCAGCTTCTCTCATGCAAATGTGTGCGTTCATGCAAACTACCAGAGTGTACCTGTCTCAACAATGGCTTGAAGTGCACAGACATGTGCAAGCTACAGAACTGCAAAAACCAATCCAGCAAAGAAGAATCAGAAGTACAGCAGTCTGACTCTGATGACGACGATGAAGACGAATAGCTTGTACCAATCAATGACACTTACCCACTCATAGTGGCACTGATTTGTGAAATTTGTTTTTTGTGCACATGAAACTAACAATTTTGTTCAAAACATTCCTTCTATACATTTTTGAAAATATATAATGTTCTCTATCACAAAAATGTTAATTTTTTGAACTACATAGGATATTCTGGTGAAAGCAATAAAAATTTGCCATTAATACAGATTTGTTGTTTATTGACCTTACACTATGACCTTGACCTTTATCAAGTGACACTGTGATTTTATGATATGGCAAATTCCATTATGAAGACTTTATAAAATTCTTCATAATGGAATTGGCCATATCATAAAAACACCTTTTGCTTACAAATAGCACATAATGCTATGTTATGAAAAATAACATTTTCGCTATCTCCACATGACGAGATAGACACATAGAATCATAGCTGCAGTACACATATATGAATATTATATATTTTCTGAGAGCTGAGAATATTCTGAGTTAGAAAAAAGACATTTGGTGCATTTAAAGCCATTTTAATAATTAAAAAAACACTTATTTTTTACTTGACCTTGAACGTTCACAATGACCTTGAACTTGTTTTAACTAATGATTTTCACATTTAAATTGTCAATATTAATAGCCATATTTATAGACACTTTTTGTTGGAAAATATACATTTCTGGTAAAATATACAAGATTTAGTAAAGTCAACATAGGCATTAAATATCCTCAACTTTGTTGTCATAAAATCACTATAACTTGTAACAGCTACAAAACTGTGATTGCTATCATAGCTTATCATAAAGGTGAGATTTCAAGCTTTCAAAAATGGTATGACAGCCTTAGCCACCTCCGGTGGTACCGACTTCCAGTCTGGCCCATGGCATGGACTAATATGTTTCATCCAGGCACAGAGCTTTAAAGTGAGACTAAACCCAGGTTGAGACGGTAACTCCTCCTTCCAAAATCTCCCTGAAAATGGGCGTGTCGAGAGACAAGGAAGGGTGGAGGTAGAGTTGTGCTTTTGTTCACGCCTCCACCTGCAACAACCTAAAACAAATTAAACCTCTAGCCAACAACATACACCAAGCAACAACAAAGAATAAACATGTAGATGTATTTATCTATTCCACCCATTCCATCCAAAACCAAAGGCCTAAAAAAATGAAAAAAAAAAAACCGCTTGTCAGGAGTGAAATGTAGCACTTCCATATAAGGTATGCACAGCTGCAGGACCTTCTCATCTCTGCAGGGGATTGGCTCTGCTTGAACCACCTTTGTGACATCAGAGTGTACAAGACACATCAGAGTGAACAGTCCTGACCAATATGAAAATTAAGGTGCAATAACCTCTGTTCAACCCAAAGGACTACCGTAAACACGTTTTTAGGCCAAAATATTGCCAATTAGCCGATTTACACAGATACGCACAATTACAGGGAACCCCCGACCTACGAACGAGTTCGGGACCTAAGAACCGTTCGCAGCTCGATCCTGCCGTAGCTAGGGGGTGAAAATAGCGTCCCGTTCATAGGTCGTTATTCCGTTCGTAGGTCGCGTAAATACCGCTAACGGTGCGCCGCGCACACATTTAACAGCATGAGACTGACATACTGGGCCATAAACATGCACAGAACTTTATTTACAAACACTTATCTAAACCATTACACCACACATTCATCCATAAACACACACAGTAACTGTACATCAGTAACTTCACATCAGAACTGCAGGAAATCACATCAGCAAAATGATGTCAACAATCACACATGAACACTTCTCAAAGTGCAGCTTTTAACATCAGAGCAGCAAATCAGGGACTCCCATCAGCAAAATGATGTCAACAATCACACATGAACACTTCTCAAAGTGCAGCTTTTAACATCAGAGCAGCAAATCAGCAGGAACTGACATCAGCAAAATGATGTCAACAATCACACATGAATCCATAAATCCATCAGCAGCATCACATCTATCAGAAGCATGTTGCAACCATCATGTTTTTGAAACCAGTGCGTTGATGAGTGTCCATGTGCATGAGAAAGAAGTCCATGAACTCAGAAAAAGCTAGAAGCAGCAGAAAAATGAAACAAAATTGCCTTACTTTGACTGAAGTGTAGGTAGACAGATGTTTTTCTCATGATCAAACCTGCATCTGATGGAACTGCTTAGCCATTGCTCAACAATGAATGTTGGGAGCATTTTACTTTTCCACTGTCATGCGCAGTGTCACGCCCATGCCCAACAAGCAACAGCCAAAGGCAATCCCCTCCCCCACCTCGCCGATTGCCATATGTGACGCAGTTACGCCGTAGCTCGATTATATACTTGTAATGGGGCTCGTTCGTAGGTCGTGCATCCAGTCTGCCGTAGCTCGATTATATATTTTAACTTGGTTCGTTCGTAGGTCACGAACTTTTTGCTGTACGTCAATGGCATTCTTCAACTTTGGCTCGTTCGTAGGTCCCGTGGTTCGCAGGTCGGTGGAGTCGTAGGTCAGGGGTTCCCTGTATATGAAACTAAACAAAGCCATAGTGCTAGATAACATTTTGAACACATTCTAGGGAGTTTATCAGCTAAAAAAAGTTAATTTTGGGTTTAGTTCCTCTTTAAGGACATTGATGGAGGGTTAAAGGCAGTGGTGGGCAACGCTAATCCAAAAATTAGTTCCGCTATTTCTAAAGCACTAATTAATTTATTTAGGTCCGCAATTTCAAAAGCACTAATGTCTTATGAAAATTAGGGGAAGCTAATTCTAATCCGCTAATTAAATTCAACAATTGGTAGCAGCAAGTTATGCAATATTTGCACTACACTGCCAACTAGCGGTGCATGAACTGTTATACAGTAAGTTGTTTGAGTTTCAGAGTATTTAGTTTGGTTCTCTTCAACAGGTTTCACAAGGACAAAATGTACCCATTCCAAAGTCTGTTAGCTAAACTGCTGACATATTTGGCTGTTTTTTTTTCTTCTTTTGTTACTTTTAGTACCACTAGATCGCATGTGTCAAACTCAAGGCCCGTGGGCCAAATCCGGCCTACCATAACCGTTTCTGTGGCTCTCTACACCCTAGAACTTCAAGATAACAGTTGTAAGCATGTTGCTCTCAGGTGATGGGTCCCCATCCCTACACTCCCTGGTCTCTCTGTTAATTGTCTTGCTTATCTCCTCCATTTTGTTGTCCAGGTGTTTGTGATTGTCATGCTGTGTGTTCATGTACCTGTATATAAAGTCAGGGATTTTTTAATTGATAAAGCTCTGTATATGTTGTATAACACAATCATTGTTCCACATTTAATCTATTGTATTGAGGTTTGGGGAAAAGCGTGCAAAACAATTACAAAGCCTGTTTTTATTTTACAAAAGAGAGCTGTAAGAGTAATCACCAGAAAACATTTCAGTCACCCATCAAACACCTTGTTTCTTCAGCTAAATTTATTGAAATTCCAGGAATTGGTAGAATATAGTATTTTATCAGTTATGTATAGGGCTCATAATAACACATTACCTTTAAATATCCAAAGAAATTTAGACAAAGTTATTACAATCTTAAAGGGACAGATATTCATCAAACCACAATTCAGAACCAGCTTAAAGGGACGGTCTACCTCAATTCAGGGAGTTGGATTGTGGAATGTTCTGGAGAGTGATGTTAAAAATGCAAAATCAATTCATTCATTCATTCATTCAACCTTTATTTATACAGGCTAGCCTCGTTGAGTCACGGGGACTCATTTACAAGAGGGACCTGTCTCACTCACACCAAACAACCATCCACTCTCACACTCACACCTAGGGTCAATTTAGAGTCACCAATCAGCCTAACAAGCATGTTTTTTGGTCTGTGGGAGGAAACCGGAGTACCCGGAGGAAACCCACGCATGCACGGGGAGAACATGCAAACTCCACCCAGAAAGGCCCCGGACCGGGATTTGAACCGGCAACCTTCTCGCTGAGAGGCAGCAGCTCTACCAGTTGTGCCAACGTGCTGCCCAATGTATACATTTAAGAAAAAGGTCAAAAAGGACTTGCTCAAAAACTATATATGATGTAGCTTAGTGTGTTTGTGTATTACAGTTAGAAAAATTAAGTAGTTATTCATTTTGTGATGTAGTTTGTGTATTACAGTTAGAAAAATTAAGTAGAGTTATTCATTTTGTGATGTAGTTTGAAGGTTATCATTGGTTGAACAAACTGTGAAATAAGGGGCAGATATAATAAGATTTCATCTTCTTTCTGCTCCTTTCATTTTATCCTACTTGTATTCTTGTATCTGATGAAACTGTTTTGTATTATTCTTTTAAAGGAGACCACAGATATGTTTTTAAAATTTTTATGGTATTTCTTTGGGGTTACCAGACACTGTTTATTCAATTTACGGTAATACACAAAATAATTCTTAGATAATCAATTATACCCTTTTTAATTCTGCCATTTTTAACTTTCGTTTTGAACGACCGGTTTATGATAATGAGATCTCGTGGCACGCCCTTCAAAGTTCTGCTTGCATTAACTCCGCCCTCCAAAGGCAGACGAGGAAGTCAACTCACGTTACTACCACAGTCAGAGCCGAGCTGACTGAGCTGAACTGGACCACGACAGATCAGAGTGTACAAGTTGTCGTGTCATTTTTTATTCTTCCTCTGTAATGTCTCCTCTGACTCTCCCACCCTCTGCCTGTGCGCGCGAGCTGGATGGAGCAAAGCACACACACACACTCACAGCGGGGCTATCTTTTTATCTGTGTTTCTCCGAGGAGCCGTGCTGGCCCGACACACAAACACACACACACACACTCACACAAACATGCACACATCTGTTCCCATCTGAAAACTATCAATTTTAAATCTGCTTAGTGCTCCATTATCTGCGCCAGGAGTTTAAAAAAAAAAGGGGGGGGGGAAAGATCATGGACAAGATGCGAACCCAGGTCTCCCGAGTGGCGTTCGAGCGCGCTAACCACTCAACCAAACTGGCAGTTGTACGAAAGTAGTCCTTCATCGTATAAGAAGTGTAATTCTTCTACGGTAATGTCGCCTGGACATTGCCATTAAAAATAAAATTAAGCCACGCATCTCTGCTCTCTGAGACTGGAAGAGTGTGTATCAACACATGTTGTGTAATGCAGCCAACAACGCAACATTTAACTTTAGGAGCCATTCTGCTGAGATGAACTATTCTTCTTCTTCTCCATTTGATTTATGGCGGATCGCAAACAACTGTTAGGTGCATACCGCCACCTAGTGTGCAGGCTGAGATGAACTCAGGAACCGCGTGGGTGGAGCATTACCAGGGGTTGCTAGGTGACGGGGGCGGGACAAAGGTTGGGATGGGTTGTGGCTGTGGGTTGTGGCTGCGGTTTGTGACGTAACAAACCGCAGGAAGTGCAATCGGGCCGTTTCTATCTAAGATAAATAAATATACTTATAGTAAATAAACCACTGGGTGCATTTTTTTGGCCTTAGGACTGTTTTTTTATGAAGTAAATACCCAAAGTTGAGTACAAAAACATTAAAAAGTGAATTTTGCATCTGTGGTCCCCTTTAAAATGAATGAATAAACATCAAATCAACGGCCCAGTCAGAGTCCAGAACCTGAACCTGAAACCTTCAGAGAGCTGAGCAGAAACCTCAAAGAACTGAAGCAACAATGGAAAGAAGAGTGGGTCAGAACTCCTCCAGAACCAGGAGAGAGACTGATGAAGTCCTGCAGAGAACCACAGAGGGTTCTGCTGCTGAAGGAGGTTCTGTTGGGTCAGAGGCACAAGCTGAGGTTAAATTTTAATGATTTTAGAACTTGTTAAAGATCATCCATCCAGCCATCCAGCTAACTGTCTATCCATCCATCCATTCAGCTAAAAGTCTATTCATCCTTGTATCTGATGAAACTGTTTTGTATTGTTCTTTTAAAATGAATGAATGAACATCAAATCAAATCAAAAATAAGTCTGTATCTCTGTGTTTATCATTGTCCTGGCATTGTCTCCTGTTGCCTCTGTCTCCTGAGTTCCTTGTGATTCCCTGAGTATGTAAGTTTGCTGCCCTGTCTATTTTATGTTCTTAATTTCTGTGGCCGTCGCGGACGCCATTTTGAAGAGTCCTAATGGTGAACTACTTTTTTTAAATCCAGCAGATTTGACCATTTCGTGAAACTCTCAAGCTCAGAAAAACTTGTGCTATAACGTCAGCTATGAAATATATTTTTTCTCAGCAAAGAAATAATTGTTTTACCGTGTTTTGTTGTAAAATCCTGGCTTCTTTGGCCGTCGCGGACGCCATTTTGAAGAGTGCTAATGTGGCGAACTTCTATTTTTAAATCCAGACGCGTCGCGTAGGCCCTGAGAAACATCCATAAGTTCACCCTCCATGTTAAAAAGTCTTCGTCTGACTCTTCGAAAACAAGCAATAAGGCTGCAGAGTAACACACTGGCTGCTAACTGCTATAGAGAGAGCACACACCAAGAGACTGAGGGGGACGCTTTTTTGTCACGGACCACATCCGGCGCTGCTCGTAAATACGTTATTTCGTTTTTACTGATAGATAATTAGTTATTAGCGGTACTGCATTTTAAATAAAAATAGCACAAATCCGCTTATGAATTATAAAACTTAGTCAATCCGCTGTAAAGCTAACAGATTATTTAGCTACGCTATAAGCGGATTAGCGCAATAGCGCTACCTAGCGATCGGAGCCCACCACTGGTTAAAGGTGAAGCAGAGTGTAGTCTATGTCTCAATGGGTCCATTCCGTACCACAATCACTCAGACATCTGCTTGAACTGCTCTGAGTACTGTCCAAATTCAGTCTTTGATTCATGGGCAATTATTACACATCACTGAACCTGTGCGCCTGAGCCACGGTTAATAACAGAGAGAGAAAATATCCTGTGCATCAGGTCAACGGTAAACTGCTTTAAATAGTTCTTACAGCTCATCAGTGAATGATCCTCAGGTGTGGATCTGTTGGCTCCCTCTGGTGTAGAGGAGCTGTAAAGGAAACTGCTGCATTGACATCTGCAATTAACAATTCATTATCTGCTATATCAGAGTTGACCACTAGTTGAATGGTGCTTGTTTGTTTCATCAAATTCTTCAGTCTTTATTAAGACTGTCAAAAATTGCCATTGCTGACTGTATTTGCAGTCATCAAGGCGGGGTATTGGGTAAAGTTTTCAAATAGCAATAATCGCGCCTCGGATCAACCTCACAGGCTACGATACTGCCACTGCGCAGAGATGAGGAGAAAAATTCAGGACAGAGACAAGTCACTGGTATGAGTCCCTCTCAGTCATGGTTTGAACACAGAGATGCTGCTTAAAACTTGTACTACCATTTAGAAGATAAAGAAGCAACATATTATTAAAGTGAAACTAAACCCAGGTTGAGACGGTAACTCCTCCTTCCAAAATCTCCCTGAAAATGGGCGTGTCGAGAGACAAGGAAGGGTGGAGGTAGAGTTGTGCTTTTGTTCACGCCTCCACCTGCAACAACCTAAAACAAATTAAACCTCTAGCCAACAACATACACCAAGCAACAACAAAGAATAAACATGTAGATGTATTTATCTATTCCACCCATTCCATCCAAAACCAAAGGCCTAAAACAATGAAAATGAAAAGAAAAATAAAACCGCTTGTCAGGAGTGAAATGCAGCACTTCCATATAAGGTATGCACTTCTCATCTCTGCAGGGGATTGGCTCTGCTTGAACCACCTGTGTGACATCACACATGAGCAGACATGTCACACATGAGCGTTTGCACAAATAAGAAAATTAAGGTGTAATCCACCAGTTCAACCCATAGAACTACCGTAAACACATTTTTAGACCAAATATTGCCAAATATTGCCAATTTACACAGATATGCACAATTATGTGAGAATAAACACAGCCATAGTGCTAGATAACATTTTAAACACATTCTAGGGAGTTTATCAGCTAAAAAAAGTTAATTTTGGGTTTAGTCGCACTTTAATCACTAGGCTCCTATGCTCAGTTCTTGTCTGAATTCTCAGAAATCTTCACTGACTTACTATTGAATACTGATAAAGTCATAATAATGGGTGATTTCAATATTCGTGTAGATGTTGACAGTGATAGCTAGGGCATAGCCTTTAAAAATGTAATAGAATCAAATGGTTTTACCCAAACTGTCCGAACATCTACTCATTCTCATCATCACACTCTTGACCTGGCTCTGAACTATGGCATCGAGATAAATAACTTAGTAATACCTCTCGTCCTTTGTCAGATGAGACAACTTTCAAAATGTCACTAGAACTTGATTTATGTTTGGACTGTTTCTGTCCTGTTGAGCTCTCTGAATTGTCAAAAATAATAGCTTCATCCAAACCATCCACACGTCTGGAGTTTCACAAGTTTCAGTGCTTGGACCAATACTCTTTACCTTAAATATTCTTCCATTACACAATGTTAACATCATTGGATACATTTTCATTGTTATGCTGATTTTTTTCCCTTCCTCGCTCTGCAAGAGGTGGCAGCTTTGTCGCCCCCCCCATTTTTTTCCTTTTCCCTGCTCTGCTCTCTTTATGTGTCTGCAGCTCCTCGGGTACTCATCTCCCGAACGTAAATTGAGATCATGGATTTGGTATCATGGACATTCAACTCTATTGACAAGATTTTTTTCAACAAAACGACAAGGTCCGGGGGAACCAGCTTGTCTAGCACAGACACACTCTGGGGGATACGTCATGGACTGGTGGGGAGAGTGGAAGGTGATGTGTCTCTAAGTCCGGTCTGTGGAGGACTTTGAAGACGGTTACATAATTGGATTTATGATAGCAGGGACTCTGTTTTTTGGTATCGGCGGGGCTCTGCTCTCTTGGAAATTGAGGAAGACTTCGGCGGCAGTTTCGACCATGACAACGCTTCCGAGTCAGTGTGAAGGTTTAATCCGTGCCGTAACCTCGCTAAATCAGCTGATTTACGAGCTTAACCGCAAGGTGAAGGCGATTTATGAGAATCGCAGGCCACCTGCGGCTTCTGGGACTCGTCAGCGTGGTGGGTTCGACCGTGAAGGAGACTCATAGCATGGATCAGTGGAATGGATTCCCAAAATTAGGCTCTGTTCATCAGGCAGTCAGAATGCTAAACACTCTGCCTGCTCTGCCTCCCCTCCCATTTGAACTGCCTTAACACAAAAAACTTTCTCACACATTACCACTCAACACAAAGTTTTTAACACTGGACCCTGTGTCATCAAACGGGTTATTCACTAAACTCTCGGTCATGTGCTCATTCAGTTTGCACTACTTCTCATATTTGCACTAATGTTTGTATTACATTACTGCCTATAGTCATACTACTGTTTACATTCACTGTTTACATTTATTAATACGGTTTACATTTATTACTACTGTTTTACATTTATTACTACTGTTTACATTTACACTACTTTTATATCTACACTACTGCTGATACATATACAGTATTCTCTGATTAGCCTTATCTAAGGATGCCAAATGTGCCTTATGTGCCTTACTGCATATGCCACTTTGCCTCTATACCAACATCAACTACCTCATACATATACTGTGTACATTAACTCATATGCTGCTGTGCCACTCTTTGCAAATGTCAATGCTAGAACCTTCAGTTTATTTTATAGATATACTTTTTATACTTTTTATACTACTATGAAAAAACTCAGGACAGTATTACACTTTTATTATTTCATTTTATGCTTATGTTCATTGGGTGTTTGGTGTTTTAGGGGTGTTTGGTGTTTCAGTGTTGGTGTAAATTTTCATACTTTTATACTACTATGAAAAAACTCAGGACAGTGTTACACTTTTACTATTTTATGCTTATGTTTATTAAATGTTTTAGTGTTTAGTGTTTAGATGGTTACTGTTGCACCGAGGGACTGAGAGAAACGCAATTTCAATCCTGTGTATGTCCTGTACATATTGCAGTTCTGACAATAAAGTTGACTTTGACTTTGACTTGATTTTGAAATGGATCGTCTGGATGGACTCCAAGGCTGAAGAAAGAATATGTCTGCCTGAAGAAAATCAACAATCAAGCTTATCTGAATCTGACTCCCCGCCAGCCTTGGAAATGGGCTGACTATCAAATTTCTCCTGGGTCATGAGTAACCAAGGATAACAACTGCATCTATCGCATCGCACCCCGTCCCCAGAGAACTTTCTGTGCAAGCTTATCAGAACTTCTGGCTGAACCACATCATCAGAACTGTGGCTGATCTGAAAAAGGCTCATGGACTAATCTCACCACCTCGACCTCAAATGCATATGTAATCTGTTTTAATTGTGCTTGCTGGTTGAGTTTTTTGATGTCTCAAATCGTGTCCTGATAGACAAGATGTGGAAGATCATTTTTGTAATACCACTATCTACCCTCATGGTTCTTCCCCATTTTCATATGGGAGATTATTATTCAGATAAGGAATTAGATGGGCGCGCTGATTAATTAGCTGCAGCTTCGTACACTTAGTCCATCTTTCGGACGACTGTGCGTACATATTCCCGTTGTACCTCGGTGCAATGTCAATAAAGATTATTCTGCTTCTGATACTGATACTGTCCATGAAACCCAGGAATCTAGTCACCTATTTAGACATAAGTAGCTGAGTGGAAAGTAGTTCTTAAAGACATTAAAACCTGGATGACACTAAATGTTCTGCTTTTAAACACAGACAAGACTGAAATTTTAGTTTTTGGACCTGAGCATCTTAGGAATATTTTTTCAGTCTTTTGCCCTTCTGCTGCTTGAAGCTTAGACTTCTAGAAGACAAACTGACCTCATTTTCTTAAATGAATTGCTAAAATTGAATTGTTTTCCTCTGATACTATTTCTATCTTAACATGTGATTCTTGACCTGCCATTGTGTATCTGTTCCTCTCCAACCCAGCCGATCGAAGCAGATGTCCGCTTGTCCTGAGCCTGGTTCTGCTAAATGTGTCTTCCTCATGAGGGAGTTTTTCCTTTCCACTGTCACCTTCATTGCTTGCTCAAGATGAGAGTTCTGTGATGGAGTTAAATTCAAAGCAGTCTGCTCCTCAGATAAATAATGTTAACTTATTATTTTTATATATGAATGTTTGTGTTCAGTGCCCTGAGATGACTTCTGTTGTGACTTGGCACTATATAAATAAACTGACTTGAATTGAATTGATTTGTCTTGACTTGCTGTGTTGTGCTGCCAGTCAGACATCAGGGTATGTTGACAAGCTTCATTAGCTCCGCCCACATTGCATCACTGAGTTCTTCCAGTCTATATTCCTGTGTAGATGTGAATTGTTGATAGTTTTCTTTTTCTTCCTTTAATAATATGTTGCTTCTTTATCTTCTAAATGGTAGTACAAGGTTCAAGCAGCCTCTCTGTGTTCAAACCATGACAGAGAGGGACTCATACCAGTGACTTGTCTCTGTCCTGAATCTTCTCTCCTCATCTTTGCGCAGTGGCAGTATCGTAGCCTGTGAGGTAGATCCGAGGCGCGATTATTGCTAGTTGAAAACTTTACCCAATACCCCGCCTTGATGACTGCAAATACAGTCAGCAATGGCAATTTTTGACAGTCTTAACAAAGACTGAATTATTTGTTGAAAAAAAATAATTACTGTTCAATAAGTGGTCAATTCTTCTGTACCATATCACAGAATGGATAGATACAGTAAGAGTAGATACACTCGTGTTCTGACTGAAGTCTCAGACTCCGTTAAATTAAGCCAGTTCATACACAAGCTCAACATATTTTTCCTTTAAAATAATACATTTACATGTACAGTATTTTCTGGTGTAGAGGTCGCACCTGTGTATAGGTCGCATTGTCCAATTATCACCAATAGATTGGAAAAATCCCTAGATAGGTCGCACTGGTGTATAGGTCGCACCTACGTTTAGCTCTGCTGCAAATGTCTGCCACAGGAGCGCACAGCAAGGCTTTTAAGAAGATTAACACTTAAAAACAATTATTTGTTTGATAAAAATTATAGCAAATATATGTCTGAGCTGAACTTTTCCTTAATAAATTAACGTAATTGTGAAATGAGCTGGATTAAAAAAAATTGTTTCACCGAAAGTGATACCAAGCCATATTTAGGTTGCACCTGAGTATAGGTCGCAGGCCTTGAAAAAAAACCATAAAAAGGTGCGACCTATACATCGGAAAATACGGTACTCAGATTAAACTTTTGATCTGTCATCTATGTTCTATTACAAATAAAATATTGACATTTGCCATCTCCACATCATTGCATTCAGTTTTTATTCACAATTTGTTTAGTGTCCCAACATTTTTGGAATCCTGTTAGTAAAATGTATAGATAGATAGATAGATAGATAGATAGATAGATAGATAGATAGATAGATAGATAGATAGATAGATAGATAGATAGATAGATAGATAGATAGATAGATAGATAGATAGATAGATAGATAGATAGATAGATAGATAGATAGATAGATAGATAGATAGATAGATAGATAGATAGATAGATAGATAGATAGATAGATAGATAGATAGATAGATAGATAGATAGATAGATAGATAACTTTATTACAGACTCAGAGTCCAACCTACATAAGAGACAACGAACATGATAAAATAAAATACAAATAAAAAATTATAAAATAAAATAAAAAGTACAATAGAAAAAGTACCTAACCGTTCAGGAGGCAATCATACCAATGTCTCCAAAGCACAGATGAATATTTCACTGCACTATATTTGACATTAGTCAACAATAGAATAGTTCTATTATTAGACTTCTGTAAACGACAAACAAATTTATACATAAACTTTCTTAAAACAGCCATCAAAGTGCTGACGCGAGCAGATACAAATAGTTCACTGGCACTGGTCCATCTGGGCTTATTTAAAAAAAGTCTAGTGCGTCATTATAAGCCACCTTCAATCTATGAAGACTGGCTTTTTTAAAATTGCACCACAAATGTGCCGTATACAGTGATGAACAATATGATCTAAATAAGTTAATTTTCACTTCATCAGAACAGAATGCAAACTTACGAGCAAGGATATTTGCCTGAGCATATATCATTCGAACCTGACGGTAAATGTCCTCATCATCAGACCGACGGTCTGTCAACACATGACCCAGATACTTTACTTCATTTGCAACATTCAATAAAGTCCCAGACAGCTTAAAAAGTGGAAATACACTATTTTTGTCCTCTTTAGTGCGACAAATCAAAATGAGACTTTTAGAGGGGTTGAATATGATATCATGTGTCTCACCATATGCTGAACAGACATGAAGCAGCTTCTGAAGACCAGCTGAACTTGGACTAAAAACCACTAAGTCATCAGCATACATAAGATGATTGATAATTGTATCTCCAACCATGCAGCCAGTTCTACACAGGTTTAGCTGCTTAGAGAGGTCATTCATATAAAAATTAAACAGTATAGGAGATAAAATGCTTCCTTGTCTGACACCATTGCTGACACGGAAGGATGCAGACACACAATTATCCCATTTGACCTGCATATTTTGGTTAGCATACCAATAGGACAGACATCTCACTATATATTTGGGCACACCAGCTTGGCATACTTTTAAAAATAGTTTTCGATGGTTTACACACAATCAAAAGCCTTGGAGGCGTCTAAGAAACACATAAAAACCGTAGAATTTTTGTTATTATAGTTATTCAGTAATTCTTTTAGGCCATATATACATAGATCAGTGCCATGCTCGGACTTGAACCCAAATTGATTGTCTGCAGACATGCTCCAAGTGGCTGGGGAGAGGGAAGTCTGGGCCTCCCTACTTAGGCTGCTACCCCCGCGCGACCCGACCCCGGATAAGCGGACGAAAATGGATGGATGGATGGATGGATGTTCTCAAGGAGGTGCTGGTGAACGGTGGATTTCTCTCAACACTTTTCTACTATGGAAACTTTTCTGTTCAGTAAAGATGCTCGGACCTGTTTCAACTCAGAAGGTTTAAGGGTTCAGGAAAAGGTCTTTAGTTCAATTTGGCAGGTTAAAAGTTAACTGTCTTTTCATGGCATTGTCCAAACTTGAGGAGTTGTGGAAACAATTATTTTAGGAGATGAAGCAGATTTCACAGGATGTTAGGAGCTCAGTCCTATTTTAAACTATCATAAAATAAAAGTATTTTGATGATACTACCAGTACATCGGTTAGTTTTAATTATTTTTAGCTGATTTGATGAATAAGGACAGATGCATAACAATAATAATGATAAGAAGAAGAATACACATGCAAAAATGACAAATATAAATAAAAATAAGAATAATGAGAATATGCTTCATCATAAAAGAATATGAAGAATAACAATAAAAAGAGTACTGTATTAAGACTAATAAGAATTAAAATATTTTTTTAAAAGTGCTGTTGTTCTGTTTTAAGTCGAAGTGTCACAGAAATGTTAGAAATGAAGAAACTTGTGAATTGCTGCGTCCTCTGGAAGCTGGTGTAGATTAACTCATTTATACCTTTATTACTCAATATTTAAACTTATTTTTTGGACCTCCACAAAATTAACATATAAATAAAATGAAATGACGCAACCACGTGTAACAAATGTCGTTTTACTTATGATGTGCAAAGTTTTTATGTTTTTCGTGTTGTACTTCATTGGCTGTGTTGCCTGTTGCGTGTTTGTTTGTTCAGCACTTTGGTGTGGACTTGTTCCTGTTGAAAGTGCTTTATAAATTAAATGGTATGGTATGGTAAATGTCTGAATTTAAAGTTATTTAAAAAAAACTTAATGTTTTTTTGAAACATAAAGAGGAAAAGAAGGTTGTAATAAACAAATAAAATGTGTTTTTCCTCTTTGTTTCACTGTATCGTTATGCACCAAGAAAAACATTTAAAACATCTGCAAGTAGAGTTGATATTTTTATTGATTTTTTGTTACAATCCATATAAAAAAAATATAAATGCATTGATTAACACAGAAACATCAACTGTGATTTATAAATAAATGTTTAAAAAAATATATAAATAAATAAATAAATAAATAATCCTTCATGCAACAGACAAGTGAGGAGAGGGGATAAATATATATTTAATCAACAGCTTGTAAAAAAGATAAATAAATAATAAATAAATGAACACTGGTTGATGTGTGTTAGTTGTGAGCGAGTAAAGATGACATCAGGAGGTCGACTCTCATCAGATGAGTTCTGATTTCCTTCCTGATCAGCTCCCAGGCTTCAGCGCTCTGGCCCTGCAGACACAACAACGTTCGTTAGTCCAACATGCGTGTTGAAAACATCACGTGTGTCAGAGCAGCAGAAAAAGAACTGACCCGTCTCTTCAGGATGTGACTGGACAGCCTCTTGAAGTACAGGTGCAGCTTCGTGTTCTTCTTCTTCATGTGGCCGTGAGCTCCGATCTGCATTCAGCACAACAAGAGGAGTTCAAAACAGGAGGTCAAAGGTCAAACTAGAGACAAAGGATTTTCTCTGAGAACCGGTTAGAGCTGAATGACAGCTGAAAGTAGCTAAAGAAGCTGAAACTGAGATGGTAAACTAAAAGAAGCAGAATATTAACTAAAAAAACTACAAGAAGGAAAAGGCTTTCTAAAAGTCAAACAAAGCATAGCTAAAAGAAGCACATCGCTAAAAAAAAATTAGCAATGCCATCTGTAGAGCTAACATAAAAAAAGATGAGCTAAAAGTCTAAATCATCTAAAGTTTAGCAAAAAGCTAAAATGAGCAAAAAAAACCTAAAAGTCAAAAGAAGCATATAAGCTAAAAGAAGCAAATCGTGGAAAAAACATTGCAACACCATTTGTAGAGCAAACATAAAAAGATTGGCTAAAATCCCCTAAAACAGCTAAATGCTAGCAAAAGCTAAAACGAGCAAAAAACTATAACTAATAGTCAAAAGAAGCAAAACACTAGCTAAAAGTAGCAACAAAAACAAAAGCTAGCAAAACCATTGGCTAAAACGAAAATTAGCAAAAAATTAAAAGCTAAAATCAGCAAAATGTTATTTAAAAGAAATAAACTGCTGACAAAAAATGGCTAAACTATCAATAAAAATTGAATTAGCAAAGGATTCATTTAAAAATTAAAAATAAAAGCAGCCAAAGCTAACAACAAAGGGAAAAGTCTAGCAGAACAGTAGCTAAAACTTTAAAATAGCAAAAACTTACAAGCAACAAAAAAGCTAAACATTTTCTTAAATTAACAAAACACTATTCAAAAGTTGAAATGAACAAATACAAAAAACAAGATAAAACAACAAAAAACAGAAGAAAGATTTACAAAAGCTAAAAAGCAGTAAAGCCATAAAGTAGCCAAAACAGACAAACAGAGCAACAAGCCGAAGCAGGTTTCAACCAGAACAACGACTTTAAATAAAAAGATGTTGATGTGAAAATTAAATATTTTGAAAAATGGAATTGAGCTCGGCCTTGCTGCATTTTTCCCTCATTCTCTGCTTTGTGATACTTTTTACTTCTGCCCGACTGAATTTTATATCCATTTCCACTGAATTGGCTTTGGTAGCCTCCTTTGCAACTTTATCTGCCATTTCATTTCCTCTTATCCCTATGTGTGCAGCAATCCACAAAAATGCAACTGTTAATCCCATCATGTTAATTCTGAATAGTGTCTGCTGTATTTCTGTCAATATGTCTGGTCTGCTTTCTGAACAACTGTTTTTTATACTAATTACTGATGAACTGGAATCTGAACATATGACTGATCTGAGTGGCCGATTATCTTCTATCCATTGAACTGCCAATAATATCGCGGTCAGTTCTCCTGTGTATACAGATTATTTGCTGTTTAATCTCTCCCCTACTTTAACTCCAAACTCTGGTATAATGAATGCTGCCCCTAATTGCTCTGCTGTATTCTTTGAAGCGTCTGTATATATTTTTACATATCCGTAATATTGATCGATGTGTTCAATAACTGTGTTGAAGTTTACTCCATTTCTAGTTTGTTCTAATATTTTTAAGTCCACTGTTGGATCTGAATAACCATGGATGTACGTTTGAAAGTGGAACTGTTGGGCTGACATTAAGATCAGAGCCATATATATAGAGTTCCGACACTCTTTGATGTCGCCGACAGGCGGTCATTCGTTCCAAACAACGGCTATGGAAACCTTGTGGAGCTGCGCCCTCTGGCGGCGACGGAGCGCTACTGCAGGCAGAGTCAGACTGTAAAACAGAGCCATGGAACAAATCGCCCCCTCCATTACCCACGTGACTTCCGCATTCCATTCTTACAACGGAACTCTATGGAAGTGTCGCAACTCTCACTTTATATGGCTCTGATTAAGATCATCCACTTGAATTTCTGTTGATTTTTGATTTATGGTCCAACCAAAGCTTTTTATGCGTTTCTTTTCTTTTTCCCAGCATGGTTTCAATACTTCTTGTGTTGGATGGTTTTGTTCGTGTCCTTTCAGAATTGCCCAGTAGGTTAACGCTAATTGTTCTCTTCTAATGTTCAGTGGTGGTTCTCCCATTTCTACCAATATTGATCCTGTATGTGTTGTTTTGAATGCCCCAGACCCAACCCACGTCCACGTATATACAGTATATATATATATTTTTTAACGACAAAGTGATATTGCTCCAACCAGTCAGCTCACAGTGGAGATGTGGAGCAGCTTGGTGCAATCAGCTGCGTCAGGTGAGGTGAATTATCTCCAAAAGCATCCAAAGGTATTTGACATTTGTTTCCAACATTTTAGCAAGTATTAGCTTATGGAAAGTATTAAAGCATTCTACAATAGGCAGCGACCGCTACCCTATAATGATCAGGATTGGAGAAAAGATGAGTGCTGACAAATTTAATAAAATCCATAGAAGGAAGAGGTGAAAAAGCTAACTGGGGGAATTTATCCACTCGGATGTTATCAACCATAGAATGGGACAGTTTCTCCCACACTCTATGGGGATGATAACGGTTGATAGCTCCCATAGAATGGACTGATAACGTACTAGAATGTTTCAAATACCGTTACAATGGATGACAGCAGGCTCCGTTTACTTACGTGGTTAGGTTTCGATTTCACTCTCTTTGGTTAGGTTTAGGGTCTTGGTTAGGTTTAGGCACAAGGGTGAGCTGGGGTTAGGTTTAGGGTTGGACATCTGGGTCAGGCTTAAGGTTAGGTTGAGGGAAACGGTTACATAAGCTGCAAAAAACAAAAACACACCACTTCCGGGTTCGCGGAAACACGCTGTCTGCTAACAGCCATTAAAACGCTGATAACGGTCTTTCAAACATGCTAGTACGTAGACTGTACAGTTTCTCCCAATACGGTGGCCTACGGGGATGATAACGGTTGATAGCGCCCATAGAATGGACTGATAACATCCGAATCCGCTGATTTATCACAAAATACAGTAAGTCGAAAAAGGTGTGGGGATATCAACCCTGATAGCAAACGGATTCCGGACCGGATCCGTTCCGGATCTACCGTAGGATCCGAAACGGATGCTTAAAACGGATCCGGATCGGAGTCCACTTGCACACCGGATCGGATCCGATTCGGATCCGGATCACAGATCCAGATCGGATATGGTCCGGACCCTATCCGGATCCACTCATTAAAGAGGGTTTTTGGGTACATCCGGCCCGGATCCGTTTTGGACCCGTTCATGGAATGCTTCATCCGGCCCACATCCGTTTATGTTACTCATATCGGAGGTGGACTAATTTGGTCCAGAACCTTTATTTATCATGAATTGAGAGAAGTAGCTAAAAACTTGTATACCAGCTCCAAAAAGACTCCATACATCTAACCAGTTTAACATTGAACACATGAAAATAATTTATTGTGAAGCTGCAAAAGACCTAAAATTGGGTTCTGAGTATATTTACAGTTTTGAGGCTGCACAATGGCGCAGTTGGTAGTACTGTTGCAGGTGTTAAAATCCCAGCCAGATGTCTTTCTGCATGTGTTTGCATGTTCTCCGTGTACATGCATGGGTTCTCTAGGTACTTCATCTCGTCTGTTATCCACAAACTATGCTGTACTGTTCTCCCTACTCTATACCAGGACAAAACGAAGCCCCTTTTTTCATTTATCAAGACTTTAAAGTTTTCACTTTTTAACCCAGGAAAGTTAGTTAACAGAACTCAAAAATTTAAGTACAAGATGAGACATTTTTAAAGGTAACAAAAATCAATTTTTATTAGTTTGTTGCCCTTGATCTAAGTACAGAATACATGTACGGTACTCAGAAATGTTGACTTTGTATTAATCAAAGCACATGAAACAAAACTTACAAAAAATCTCAAGCAGCTGATAATGTTTAAATACATCAAGTAGAACAAACTTGAAATGACTACACTGTTAAAATAAATAGGGTGGTTAAACTTAAAACCTTGAGTTCAAAAGCTGCCTTAAAAACAAGTTAACGCAACTTCAAATGTTTTTTTTCCAACTTAGGATGGCAAGCTAGAAAAGTAGCCCAATTTATGATGTCATTGTTTAAATATGATACCATAAGTTGAAATGACTAACTATAGAACATTATTCATTCTCCAAAAATTGAGTACTGGTACTCTTGTCAAGTAAAATTACAATCATATTCTATTTGAACTCAAATAACTAAGTTATACCCCTGTTTAATTAATGTTTACCGGTACTTGTTGTATGAACTTCATACTCTGAGTTTAAACAACTTGCAAAGTTACACTATCCATTCATAAAAACTTGTTTTCATTTGTTAAAGTAACAAACAATTACTGTATACCCGATATATACTTTCAACTCTCATGTTAAAGTTAAACTGACATACCAATTCCCTTTTTGAATTCATTTAACTCAAGATTTTAAGGCAGCAATTGAACTTAAAAAAGCAATTTAAGTAAACTAACATTTCCAAATATTGTTC
Source organism: Garcialebias charrua (assembly GCA_038048925.1). Taxonomy (NCBI): domain Eukaryota; kingdom Metazoa; phylum Chordata; class Actinopteri; order Cyprinodontiformes; family Rivulidae; genus Garcialebias; species Garcialebias charrua. Next base: position 26,620 of record JBBPBX010021475.1, read on the forward strand.
CCTGTCTCCACTAAGAATGCCAAGTTCACCATTTTCCTAAAAATAATTACACCAAATACGTCCGCTCATTCTCAATCAGTTCATCTGGACAGTTTCTTTTTAGCAGAAACGTTTCACCCTCACTCCAGAGGGCTTCCTCAGTCAGAGTAGTCCAATTTGATACCTGGACTATTGAGCGGACTGATTGGATTGATACGGATTTGATACCTGGACTATTGAGAATTAACTTTCTTGTCTTGAACCACTTTGGACATGTCTGCCTGCCTGGGAGGAGTCGACGAGGGACACGCCCCCAGAAACCATCTTGGCTACAGCAAACTGGTTGGTCCACATAAGTTGCTTACTTGGTGGGTTAACTTCAGTGTGCTTTGGACTACTCTGACTGAGGAAGCCCTCTGGAGTGAGGGTGAAACGTTTCTGCTAAAAAGAAACTGTCCAGATGAACTGATTGAGAATGAGCGGATTTGATACCTGGACTATTGAGAATTAACTTTCTTCTACACCAAATACGCTTCCATTTCAAATATGAAATATTAATTTTTATCTTTCTCTATCAAATACAGATGAGACCAGCCTTAAATCAAGTGTAAAAGAAAACATTTGTCCAAGACAAGCAGAAGTGTTGACATTTATTGGAGGACCGAAACTGACAAATAAAAACAGAAATACCATATGTATATACAGCATATATATATACATACATATATATATATATATATATATATATATATACATATATATATATATATATATATATATATATATATATATATATACATACATATATATATATATACATATATATATATACA
>JBBPBX010021476.1:8155-20319 GCA_038048925.1 Garcialebias charrua
ACTTGTACAGATAAAATAAGGCTGATCCAAAGTTATGATCATGGATGTAGCTTAAATTCATCACCATCAAATACTTGAATACCTCAATGCAAATGATCTGTATTTAAAACGTTATTGTTACCTCATCTGTGTGAGTCAGTCATCTGAGTCTGTTAGCCAAATATTTCATGGACCACTGGTTGGATTTTAATGAACCTCTCTGAGGTATTTATTCAATGTATGTCAACAGCTTATTAACTTTTGCAGTCAATTCAATTCAAGACAGCCTCAACAACTGGTAATTAAGGTTAGCTATACCTCAGTCATTTGTTCAGATATTGAGATAACATCTGATGTGGTAGTAGCTGAGAGTTACTCACAACACATACCCTGGTTGTGGCATTGTGCAATTGAACAAGACATTGTGCAGCACATTATTTATAAGGTTTACCCAAACCAGCCTAACCTCTATTCGTCAACATAAGACCATTTTAGTCTAAAGCTCTGGTATAAAAGACAGCAGGCCTTGTGCATTCATTCAATAAATGCAAGGCCTTCATTTTTTTTTGATGAAAGACAGTAATTCCTTAAAATGTTATTAAATCTGTAGAATTTTAAACATGTTTTATTTGAAGTTACTGATTTGATCGATTGTGTTTTTGTAGCACCTGTCAAAGGTTGGATAGACAAATCTATTAATGAGAGGTGTGGCAGAACATTGGTCAAGGTTGACAACTCACTCTTTGTTTAAATCTCGTCTTGGGTCACCATGCATGTTGGGTTAATTGGTGTTTCTAAATTCATTGTAGGGAATAAGTGTCTGAATGCATGGACTGGTGACCTGTCCAAGATGTTCCATGCCTTTAGTCTGTGCATTGCTGGAGATTGGTACAAGCTCCCATGTCCACCCCCCCACCCCGCAAAAAAATAAAAATAAAATAATAATAAAGGTGTACATAAAATGAATAGATAGGTATTAATTCACTTTGACTAAACAAATATTTCAACCCATTTTTTTACGTAATATTCCAGGTAGTAGTAAAGTTAAATATTTGAAGTTGTATTCTCTACCCTGCATTTGATTACTAAATTCTACATACTATTGTTTAAAAATGCAGCAAGACTTTTATGGTAACATTGTAATGAACTTATTATGACTTTGTAGATTCACCATGACAACATGTTTAACAAACTAATAATAATGAAGTGCTATGTGTTGTCATCATTGTATGTTCCCATACAAAGGCAAAATTGGTTATCTGCATTGAACCCATCTGACATGGGATGCAACCAGGTGGAGCAGTGGGCAGCTACACAGGCTCCCGGGGAGCAGTTGGGGATTGGGTGCTCTCTTGCTCAGAGACACCACAACATGTGGTAATGGCTGGGGATTGAACCTGGGACTTTTGGGTCTCGAGTCAGCTGCCCTACATTACCCCATCTCGACCCCATTAATGTTTGCATTAACTATGACACATTGATTATAAATTTTGGGGGGGAGGGACATTTCATTGTTCAACACATGTGACGTCACCCGTAAGGTTATTTTAACAAACCTAATCAAGCATTGAGGTCATGAGTTTTTAATTGAATTACTGCCCTGAATGCCTTTTATACTCATGTACTTTTTACATATTTGTTTTTACTTGAACTACATAAAGTTTTATTGTGTATCTTCTTTACAAATTGGGTCAAAATAGCTCGATCATGTCTACCTTTAGGACTTGTAGTGGTGTTATACATCCTGGTTAATGCGAGAAGTGTCACTGACCTAGTTGCACTAATGTTAGCAGTCTGAACCTTATTTGACCTCTCCAAATGAAAGAGTTTTGTTGCATAAGAACCTTGTGTAATGAACTTCCTCCCAGGAGATGTCATTAAGGACGAGAATGTTTGTCTTCTGCTTGCACTAAAAATGAATATTCAACTATTATTGCAGCACGGTATTCAGATCTGATATGGGTATTTGGTTTCAGCCTGTAAAATGGAAGACAGAAAGCTATTCCAGATGGGTTATTCCTACTATCTCAATCTTTTTCTTTCTCTTTCAGATCAGCCACTAGTTTCCCTAATTCATCACATCTAACTGTTTTGCTGTTTTAAGACAGCTAAGGTCATTGCTCTGTCTTCTTAGAAACACTGTAGTTTATTTCGACATAAATCATTCAGACTCCCTCCCTAGTGTCTTTCTCAGCCAGATTTAAACATTTGCTTTAACCAATGCCCTATTGTGAGCCATAGCAAATCTGGAATAACACTATAAAGGCTAAACCTCAGCAGCAACCTCAGCACATTTGTTAGAAAACTTTACGTGACACAAGTTTGAGCAGAAGTTCTCCTTGATAAATAAAAACAATATGTCAGCTTATCGTCTGGATCAATATAATAAACCTTTTATGCCATTTCTGTTTTTCTCATCCCCTTCTGAGTATTATCATCCCAATAGAAAATATAACTACAGGAAGTAATTATTCCTGTTCCAAATTATGTAGAAGTTTACATTCCTTGTCTATTGAATAACATACATTTGATGAAAGATAAACTTTATAAAAGAAAAAAATAATAAAGCTGCAGTTTCCAACAGTGAGAAAGGGGAAGTGAAAGGTCCCAGCAGACTGGTGTAACCTCATAATGGACTGTCCCTTCTGCACACAAGAAACGAGTCCTGCCAAGACGGTTTCATGAGCCCCAGGCCTTCAGGTCTTGACCTTGTGGATGCTGCCAGAGAGCATTTCTCCAAATATAAACCCAAATCTAATCCTCAGACACTCTTCCTCTCCTCCATACAACATGTCTGCCTTCCTCCCTGTTCTCTTTTATTTTCTTCTCAGTGGGATGCAAGAAAGACGCTCTGTTGTGGCCAGATTTGCCAATTTCTGTGAGTTTACGAGAGTCAGGTTTTATTTTTCAGGATGAAATTCATGGAGCTGGGTGTCTTGGGCTCCTCCTTAAAGGTTTATCATGCTGGAAGCCATGAATTCCTTTTTGGGGTTGTCATGAGATGTCCTCCCAAGCGTCTGGGCCTCTACAACATAATGGCATGGCTCCTTGGCAAACACTGAGCACAAATTGACCCATCAACGCAGAACATCAAGTTTAATTGCAGGGCTTATGGTACTACTGACCTCATGCTGAACCCTGCTGTAAATGAAACACATGATCGTCTTTTTTTATTTGTGTGGAAAGCTTTATGAAATTTTTGCATGCCGAGAACACAGGCGTTTTGGAAGCTGTACTGTGCAAAATGGAAAATAACGGGATTCACTTTTCTACTGGAATGCACCTCAGTAATGCCAGAGTCATGTAAAAGGCCATAGTTCACTTGAAACAGTTAATTGTTTGTGTGTTTTGATGCCAACTAAGGAATCATCTGTGTCCAGCTTATATAGTTTATAAGTTCAGAGTCATTTCAGTCCCCATAAAAAAATACTGATTAATTATGTCTGAAACATGAATGGATTTTGTGTATTAAACCAACCAGGGATACTTTTTTTTTTGTTTGTTTTTTTTGTTTCTTATTTTAAAACCAGTGAGATTTTTTTTTTTGTTTACGTATGTACCGGTACTTATTACTACCAAGTTGTTCTTGTAGTTTTCATTTATCATCTTTCTCAAGATAAAAAAAAAAATGATTTATACAAATCATTAGACCCAGATCATTTGATTAGAGCAGCAGTAACTTCAAAAATAGGTCTTACATGTATTTAAACATAAATGTCATTTTTTTAATTCTTTTTTTCCCCCTAATTTTATTATTTTAGCTGTTTCTCCTCATTGTTGCAAGTGCTCACAAAGACACTTTTAAGCTCAAAGTTTAAACTTTAACCATGGGTTATGTTTTTCCCCCATTTGTTTTTTTTGTAGGTTCCCTTCATTTTATTTTCACTGCAGAGTGGAGCCACCCACTAAGTCTAATGCCCCTTTTCCACCGGTCGGCTCGGGTCGGATGTTACGTCATATGTGCGTCGCAGAGACCCCCTTTCATCCTTTTCCACCGGATATTCCGTGCTAAGCCGCGCGAGATTTCCTGAGATTTTCGGGCTGGTTTCAGAGGGGTACTGAAGCGAGCTCACCCGCTCCGGAAGTAGGAAGGAGGAGACGAGAGCTGTTTTTACGGAAGCGAGGGACGCGATCACTGCAGGACTTTTACATGATAAACACGGTAAAAACAATTATTATTTTTTAAATTTATAGCAAAGATGGGTCTTCAGCTGAACGTGTCCTTAATAAAATCACGTACTGCTCAAAACTGCAGGATTTTAAAAAAATAGGTTCGCCACGAGCAACACGCGGCGCGCGGGCGGCTTTATGTCTTTAAATGTAGCTCAATGAACAGATATAAAATATATTTCATAGCTGACTTTAATAGTACGAGGGCTCCTGAGCTTAACCACGCTTTAATATTGTCACGTATGGTCAAATGTGCTGCATTTAAAGTAGTTTCGCTTTGACTTTTTCCAAAACCTGTGTTTGCACAACGAAAATAAATTATAAAAATTCGAATTTTATTTCAAATAACTCCAACAGGATACATTTCGTATATGAACATGTTGTGATCACACTAGATTTTTTTGAAAAATATCAGCTTTGTGGTTTTTGATAGAATTGATAATATGTGATACAAAGTAGAAAATAATGGACGTAGGTTGACACATTTATGTCTATAAAACATTGAATTTTATTTCAAATAACTCCAACAGGATACATTTCGTATATGAACATGTTGTGATCACACTAGATTTTTTTGAAAAATATCAGCTTTGTGGTTTTTGATAGAATTGATAATATGTGATACAAAGTAGAAAATAATGGACGTAGGTTGACACATTTATGTCTATAAAACATTGAATTTTATTTCAAATAACTCCAACAGGATACATTTCGTATATGAACATGTTGTGATCACACTAGATTTTTTTGAAAAATATCAGCTTTGTGGTTTTTGATAGAATTGATAATATGTGATACAAAGTAGAAAATAATGGACGTAGGTTGACACATTTATGTCTATAAAACATTGAATTTTATTTCAAATAACTCCAACAGGATACATTTCGTATATGAACATGTTGTGATCACACTAGATTTTTTTGAAAAATATCAGCTTTGTGGTTTTTGATAGAATTGATAATATGTGATACAAAGTAGAAAATAATGGACGTAGGTTGACACATTTATGTCTATAAAACATTGAATTTTATTTCAAATAACTCCAACAGGATACATTTCGTATATGAACATGTTGTGATCACACTAGATTTTTTTGAAAAATATCAGCTTTGTGGTTTTTGATAGAATTGATAATATGTGATACAAAGTAGAAAATAATGGACGTAGGTTGACACATTTATGTCTATAAAACATTGAATTTTATTTCAAATAACTCCAACAGGATACATTTCGTATATGAACATGTTGTGATCACACTAGATTTTTTTGAAAAATATCAGCTATGTGGTTTTTGATAGAATTGATAATATGTGATACAAAGTAGAAAATAATGGACGTAGGTTGACACATTTATGTCTATAAAACATTGAATTTTATTTCAAATAACTCCAACAGGATACATTTCGTATATGAACATGTTGTGATCACACTAGATTTTTTTGAAAAATATCAGCTATGTGGTTTTTGATAGAATTGATAATATGTGATACAAAGTCTTTATTGTGTTCTTCTTCTAGTGGTGGCTAGTACTGTAGTAAATAGCTTGAGGAACACTACTGCCACCATGTGGTAAGACGAGTAGGATTCTGGACCCCGCCCACAGAAGGGGTACAAAAAAGCTGTGGAAACAGAACATAGATGTGACCCGACCCGAACTGAGCCGACCTGAGCCGATCCAACCCGAGCCGAGCCGAGCGGTGGAAAAGAGGCATAAGGTCAGCAGCCAGGGCCAATGTGGTTCACCGAAGTGCAGCAAACTTGGCAAATGCTGGTTAGCTTCCCCGCTACTTTGTGGGACAAACTGGCTTCTTTGCCAAGTCAAATAACACATCTAGTGAATTGAAAGATAGATTTAAGTAGGGCAGCACAACGCGGCCAAGCTCTCATCTCATATAGCTGGTCCTACTTTTTGTGAATAGAGTGTGAAAATTGCTCTTGTTCTCAGGGACTTAAAACTTTTCTTTTTCTTGCATAATTATTTTGAAACAGGTCAGTACAGCGTTGAAGTTACAACTTTATTCTACATCTATTTTTCATAATTCACACTCACTGCTTCATCGTTTTAAGTTCCCCTCTTAACCAGATGTTCCCTTTTTTTATTTTATTTTTTTACTTTTTGTTTTTCTTTAGTCCTGTTTGTAAACACGAGAGCGTTTTTCAATGAATTAGCTCTTCTGGTCTGATTGTTTCCTAACGGAGGAGGATGAAAAAAACAAAACAACCTATTACATTAGAACAGAGTATATAGTGTATTTGCAGTTGTTTAGTTTCACAACAACTGCTTTGGAATAATAGACTACCGGTACCTACACTAAAAGCCAATGTGGTCATGCAAAGCAAATTGGGGCCATGCGCCAGAGGACCATTGTAATACATTAGCTGCTGCCACAAAGAGGTCAAACTGTGCTCGAGTTTGCAAAGTTATGTGTGTGTGTGTGTGTGTGTGTGTGTGTGTGTGTGTTTGTGTGAGCCTCTGTATGCATGGTTGAACTTGGGGTTCATGACGCACTGCAGGTTGTCCAGTAGGACAGAGACCAGTGACTGTCTGTTCTTGACCTTCTCAGTTTCAGACACACTACAGACCTTATATTCTAAGCTGTTCTCACACAGCAGTTCCCCCCACTCTGTTTCAAAACAAATGGGGAAATGGAGGTAAAGCAGAAGGTTCATACCATACCATAACACTTTATTTATAAAGCACTTAAAACAGCAATGAGGCCAGCCAAAGTGCTGTACAGAAGAAACAAAAGAATCAAAGGGCACAGGATAAAATGCATAGATCCAAAAAGGTAAACATAAGAACTAAATGATTAACATTATAGAATACAGACAAGTTAAAATCAACTCACAAAGTGTCAAAAGCCAGGGAATAAAAGTGTGTTTTCAAACCAGACTTAAAAACAATAAGCGAGGGAGCCTGCCTGATACGCAGTGGTAACTCATTCCACAGTCTTGGGCCTTCAACAGAAAGTTCTGTCACCTCTGAGCCTAAAACAAGTGCATGGAACCAATAAAAACATCTGGTCTGCTGACCTCAGAGGGGTATATGGCTGCAGCAGATCAGCAAGATAGGAGGGGGCAGAACCATTCAGAGATTTTAAAACATACAGAAGGATTATTTAATTAATTTGAAAGTGAACCAGGAGCCAGATAAGGGAGACCAGAACTGGAGTAATGTGCTCTCTTTTGCTTGTACCAGTTAACCATACAGCAGCATTTTGGACCAGTTGTAATAAACAGTGCAATAGATGTCTGAATGATTCCAAACAGGAGCACATTGCAGTAATCAAGCTTGGATGTTATCAAAGCATGTACTACTGTCTCAAGGTTACTTTTAGACAGTGTGGGCTTAAATGTAGACAATCGCCTCAACTGAAAAGAAAAAAACTGGATTCAACTATTGCGTTTATTTGACTGTTCAGTTTCATGGAAGGGTCCATTTTCACTCTCAGATTATTGATAGATTGTTTCTCTAACGGGGCTAGAGAGGAAAGGTCAGTATCGGTTCAGATTTGCTCTGAGTCCCGTCGTTTGAGAAAAGTGTGATAAGTTGGAATTGTTTATATCTCTGATCTGAATTTATAAATTCCATCAAAATAAAATAAACATTTTTTTAAAGCTTTCGACAGAGGTGATACAACATTGGAGAGCATTTCTACAAAAATACATTTGTTAAGTCATTTAGAATATTTAGACAATCAATTAAAATAAATTTTAACTAACATATGTTCATCGTGGACAAAAACATTGAAAACAAGTGAACACAACCAACAATTTATATGTCTCTTAAAAGTATGATTCTGTGGCAGGGGAAGGATTAGAGTCAGAGAAAAAAAATATTTAAATTTAAATAACAGAAGCAACAGAATGGTAAAATTATTAAATTAGCTGAATCTTTCCTAACACTAGTCCCTGCAAACGCATGAAAGACATGGTTGACTTTGTGATGAGGTTGTGAACTCAGCTCCTGCTTTGGTCGCATGAACAGGCTTAGCCAGCAGAAGAGTTTCCTGTAACCAATACTCACACAGCAGACCATACAAACCTTTTTGGGAATACAGTTATAAATCTTCTCCTGGTCGGCAAAACATGTAGACTGGGCAATCAAACTTCGACTTCTTTAGCTACTGTGCAAGTGTAAAGATCTGGGCCTACACAATGACCTGAACCAAAACCTCTCTGCCCCTCTTGGTGGTCAATAATCTATCTGAAGCTCTTTTCCATTAAGTGGGGGATACGAAGTATAATACATCCAATAGATTGAGCACACTCTCCAGTTCACTTGAAAAAAACTGCACCGCCATCACCCTTTGTTGCACACTCCACAGGCATTTTCCGTTAATATATATATATAAACTGTATGTATATATTTTTTTTTTCATGCATCATTGAAAAAGAGGTTTAACAGAACAGCCCCACTAAGTACTGTATTCATCGGGCTATAACACACAGTTTTTTTTGCTCATTTGAATGTCCTGCGTGTTAAACACAGAAGCGTGTTATTTATGGATTTTTTCCCATATTTTTAGACCAATTTTTGGCTCTGATTCGCCGTTTTTCATTTTGGGCAAAAATGATGCAATACCAGTTTCGGCCGCTATGGGCGCTATGGGCAGCAGCAGAGGACTCAGAGAGCGAAGAGGAAGAGGGCCACTTCCAGACCGTTTCTAGCTCATGTGTCCGAAAAAAGCCTCCTCTGGTCGGACTGACTATGTCGCTGCCCGCTTCCTGCTCTGGATGTAGCTGCTGTTACTAGCCTGTTAGCTGTGAGGTTCGCTGTTTTTGTTAGCAAGCTTAACTTCTTCCGGCACTCGGCAAGGCAGGTCGCATATCTTTCTGCTCTTCCCTCCCTAAGTTTTTCCTACTCCCTGCTTGCTTTTCGTCTCGTCTGCGACCCTTCAGCGCTCACTCGAACCAATATGGAATTAATAAATTGGGCTGTTTCTTCAATGGATAAGATTTTTTCCACGAAGCGGACCGTGCCAGGAGAAGCTGTCTGTCCCTCCGACACACACGCGGCTGGATACGTGATGGACTCGTGGGGTCAGTGGCAGCCCATGTGTCTGACCGTCTTAAGTGTCGAAGACGTGGAGGATTTGTGGATTATTGGATTATTGGTAGCAACTGCTCTGTTTTTTGGCGTAAGCGGAGTTGTTTGTTACTGGAAGCTGAGGGAGGCTTCGGCAGCTATCAGCGCGCTGTCGGCACTACCTGATCAGCAAAATTCTCTGAACCGGGCCGTGAGCTCCTCATCCCAGCTGTTGTATGAGCTCAATCGCTCGCTTGGAGCAGTGGTGGACCACCGCGCACCTGCTGTCCGTTTTGGGACTTGTTTACAGCCACCCCGGATCAATCAAGGGACAGATGGAAGTTCATGAAGCGGAGCGGAGCAGAACCACATATTTGGATTTCTTTCGGCCATGAAACAGCACCACAGACTTGAAGGCGGCAGTGGAAAAGAACACTGTGGTCTATTGGATAACAAACAAGAACATTATCTGGCTTCTGCACATGTCCTTGAAAATTAGGCTGTGGGAAGCCATTCTCCTGGAGTGTGGAGCTGAAGAGTCCCCCCCCCCTCCCCAGAGATTTCTGTGAAGCCTCAGATAACACCCAGCTGCACATCTGCTGAACTCTGTGTTTGTCTGAAATTACTCACAGACTTATCTCCTTGCCTGCCGTATCTCCATTTGTTATTGTAACTAAATGTGCTTTCTGATATGGTTTTTACTGGATCACGCGGTGTCTTGAAGACAAAATGTGATTCATCTTTTTTTAATATCAATGCTGTGAATCCCCGTGTCTCTGCCTGTTTTCCTGCTTTTGACCTTCATCTGGGGACAGATTGGGACTGGCCGCGCTAAGAGCATATCATGTGTTGATAAACATATCATGTGTTGATGAACATGTCATGTGCTTTGTTGAGCTGCAGCTTTTTGCACTCATTCTCTCTCCTGGATGCTGCAACTACATATTTACGTTGTATTGGTGAAAATTGATGCAATGTTAATAAACCTTCTTGATTCTTGATTCTTGATTCTTGATTCTTAACTCATAAACCACACCGCGGATTTTCTTGAAACTTACAGAGCGTAATTTGGTGGTCATTTACAAATTATTAGCTGTAAAAGACATTTGAGATAAAATTCAAATTTTTATAATTTATTTTAGTAGTGCACGTGAAGAAGTCAAACCGAAACAATTTATAATCTAGCAGATTTGACCATTTTGTGAATTGATTAAGGAACGGTTAAGCTCAGGAACCCTTGTGCTATAATGTTAGCTAAGAAATATATATTTTTAAGCGTTTATTTAGCTAAATTAAAATAAATAAAGCGTCCCACCCACCTGCATGCAAATCGGCGAACTACTTTTTAAAATCCAGCTGATTTGAACATTTTGTGAACGGTTAAGCTCAGGAACCCTTGTGCTATAATGTCAGCTAAGAAATATATTTTTTCTCGCAAATAAAAAATTGTTTTTACCGTGTTAATCTTGTGAAGTCCATCGGTGCTCGCTCGCTTCTGTGGCAGCCATTTTAAGCAGGGCAAATGAGGCGCTGACGCGTCGCGTAGCGGTGGCGCATGAGTTAGACTCGCGCTTTGGTCCGCAGGCTGGAGCGCGCGCGCTGCGCGTGCACTGTGCCGTGCGGCGAAATGCGTTTACAGTGTCGCCTCTGTGTTTATAGTTGTCCCACGGCGGCGCATGGCAAAGTGCTGTTCTTTTACGGACCAGCAGGAGGCAGTACCCTCTAAAACCTGTGCATATGTTGCAAGAAAGGTGTAGAAGAAGAAATCTACCGTAGAAGAAGAACTGTTTGACGTCACACAACAAAAACAAATAGCTTTCCGCTCGCGTGCTGAACTGTTGTCTTTATTTGCGGTTTTAATGCATGGAGTCAGCGGAGGAGAAAGCGATCACGTGACTTTTGGCGAAAAAACAAAAGAAAAGTCCGACTCCAGATCAGGAACGAAGGAGAATTTAATACATTTTGTGTCACAAAACATTCCTCCATGCGTCGCGACTCCGTCTCCACGACCACAGCGGCGCAAACAGCTGCAGGCTCCGGCGTGAAGAGGGTGAAGGCTGTCGGTGTGGACCTGTCAATCAAATCGTAGCGCCCACCGCGCGCGCATAGGCTTGCGGAGTTTCAAAAATTCAGAGGTGCACGACACGCGCTAATCCCATGCGCGGGGCCAACGCGCAGGGGCGGGGACTGTGAAATTGCGTCACTTTTGGAGCGCGCACCCTCGCGCGCTGCGCGACGCGTCAAGTATGAATCTAGCTTAATAGATGCGTGGTAAACACCGAAGCGTATTATATACGGATTTTTCAAATATACAGTATTGGCAATAATTGGACAAAGCGTGTTATACACAGGAGCGGCGTGTTATACACAGGAGCGTGTTATACACAGGAGTGTGTTAAACACCAACGAATATGGTAATCAGCATCTCAGTATGAACATCATCCACTTCTGGTGTTCTTCCATCAGGGAGCTTTTGAACCACCTTCATGATGTCTGCCAAGGTAATTCACTTGCATTGTCTCAACCTTCCAGGTATTGCCTCCTTGGTGGTAGAGACAGTCCCAATTTGGGTCAATGGTTCTCCACTTGAACCAAGCACGCCCTGGATGAGCCCTGTTTTTTTTTTCCCACGTTGACAGAGAGTTTGCTAGATATTCTTTCAGGATAATGAGCAAGTTAGGGACCAGAGAGTGTCACAACTTTCTTGTTCTGAGCAAACTCATCCGTTCATTGTGTAGCATTGCTTCATTGAGGGCTTTGTTTTTTGTCTGATCCCTCCATTGTGTATAGTTTTCCAAGAGAAATCCCATCATTGCATGACATACTAGACAACCCAGCAAACAAACTTCTTTGCCTTGTTAAGGTGGCAATACCACTAACTGAATTATTTTAAATATTAATTTTCTTTGACCCTGTGTCTAAAAAAAATATTTTATTGTTTGCACTTTAATTCCCAACACACTGAAACTATATATATATATATATA
>JBBPBX010021476.1:20562-33880 GCA_038048925.1 Garcialebias charrua
GTTCAAGCTGCAGCTGAGAAAGAAACGGCAGAATCAGGAGTACAGTACTGGCAAATTAGGTAAGAAGTACTCAGAGTCCAGCTGGTCCCTGACTCCTAAGGTCTACATTAAAGAACTCTTGGTTTTTCCTGTTATTATACACACATACATATACACACCTACTTCACTACACACTCACACACAGCAACAGTCTTCACCATTGCTCATTGTCTGGCTCCAATCTTTCTGTATCCTCACTACCCTCGTCGTCTCCACCCACCTTCCTCTTCTTAACTTTAGCTGTATCTGTCATTTTCACCCCCTCATCATTTTTGATCCACTGGATGATAATGATGAATTTTACCCAGCTGCACAGGAGTTGGCAAAAAAAAGTTTGCGCAGCAAAGTTTAAAAATAAAGTGAAGAAAGCGTAGCTTTATGATATTAGTGCAAGTTCAACAGGATACTGCGTAAGACAAAGCCATTTTTCCTCAAGTAATATATTCTGATGGTCTTCTGCAAAATAATATATTTTTAGGAAACAAACGTTCTTTTTCATCACTTTGCTGTCAGATCATCTGGAAGCCAAGGCTTTATGGCTATGCTTATTTTATGAATTTCTTAAGTTGGAGAAGAATCATGGGAGTGAAATAAATAAATTCAGAAACGTCTGTACAGTATTTCTTTCTGAATAAAAGATACATGAATAATATCCACACATCAAATTTCAGTTGAATTTTATCAGCAGTGTACTTATAAAATTAGATGTGCCCAATTTTAGGCTTTTGCGTCAAATCCACATGCTGATTAGGGTTTACAGTCATCCTTAAAAAGTTAATGTTTTAGTTAATTATTATTATTATTATTATTATTATTATTGCTTTATATAATTTACTCACCCTTATTTTATTCTTCCTCAATTTGTGTGGCAGTTCTCTGGTTTTCTCCCAACAATCCAAATTATAAACTTTGGGTAATTGGTGAAACTATCTCTTTTTGTGTTTGTGTTGGCATTTAGTTTAAATCTTTCACAACAGCAAGGCTTCTATTATTGTAAATTATTGATGTTATTTCTGGTTTTCTTACTTCATAGTTGAACTTGACACTTAAACATAATTTGTTGATTACTGGTCTCCTCAAAGCACTGCAGCATCAAAATTGATTTAATTTTGATTACGGTAAATGTCCTGCTACTTTGTCAAAAAGCATGTTTCCTATTGCTGGTGTGCAATAAATTAAGACTCTGGATTTACCAGACTTCACTTTCACTACAAAAAACAATAAGTAAAAGCTATACATGTATATCTAAGGAAGCCAGAAGACACGTTGATTCTTCACTTTGTTGCAGTCTCTCATCCTGATGAGCTGCCATCTGTTTCAACTGGCTTGGATTTGAGAGGAAAGGAAGAATTAATGAACAGACATAGAATAGCAGGTCAAGGTGTACCCCCTATTGGAAGAAATACAAAAAAATGATATATATACAGTATATATATATAAAATACAATAAATAAATGAGGATAGAAATATTGGAAGAAATACAAAAAATGAAATATATATATATATATATAAAATACAATAAATAAATGAGGATAGAAATAATTACAAATACAAACAGCGTAGAGTAAGTAAAGACAGCTAAGACAGCAGCAGAGTGAGGAAATGTGGTCAGTTTGTCCTCCAGCAGTCTGCCTTTTGCATCATAACTAAAGGATAGCTCAGGAATCCCAAGCCAACCCTAAATAAAGGATTTATCAAAAAGGAAAGTCTTGAACTTAATCTTAAAAGTAGACAATGTGTCAGTCTCATGGACATGAATTGGAAGTTGGTTCCACAAGAGAGGAGCCTGAGAAGTTAAAGTTCTGCCTCCCATTTTACTTTTGGAAACTCTAGGAATCACAAGTAAACCTGCAGTCTGAGAGCAATAACTTTACCTAATTCAATTCAATTCAAAAATACTTTATTAATCCCAAAGGGAAATTAAATGTTGTAGCTCATCATCCGCTTTCATTGAATAGTTGTTAAAGATGGTGATGATGGCTGTGGGCAGGAAGGATATCTTGTCTGTCTGACAGCAGATCTAAAGAAACTTGTTGCAGAAGTTAATCTGTCTACTTAGACTTGGTGAGTTTTTCATTCTTTTTGGGTAAGAGGACCACCTGGATGTTGGGCAGAACTCTTCCCTGAGCGATGGTCACTTCTCCCAGCAGCTTGTTGAGCTCCTCATCATTGCAGAAAGCCAGCTGCAGGTGCCAGGGGACGATCCCAGTCTTCCCGTTGTCACAAGTTGCATTTCCCGCCAGCTCCAGGATCTTGGCAGTCAGGCACTCAAGCACCACCGCCAGATTTAGTTTTTCCAGCTGCACCATGAGTGAGAAGGACATGTGTGTGGTATAGACCTGCCTCTTGTGCGCTGTTAAAGTTTGGGAGTTTCCTGTTGTAAGGCTCAAGAGTGTCTTCATTGGGTTTATCTCACACAATGTTAAAATGAATAGTCTCAGTACAAAAATGTCATTATACAGCTCCAGATACCTGAACAGTATCGGATCGGGAAAGTATCGGTATCGAGCAATACCCAGTTTTAAGGATCGGATCGGAAGTGAGAAATGTGGATCGGTGCATCCCTAATAATAATATCATTAGTAACTTCCACCAATGCTGTTTTTGCGCAGCCAGTCCTCACTTGCACGTCTGCAGCTGGTGCAAAATGCTGCAGCACGACTTTTAACTGGAATACGCAAAAGAGAGCACATCACACCTGTCCTGGCTTCTCTCCACTGGCTGCCCGTGTATTTTAGAGTTCATTTTAAAATTATTTGTTTGTTTTTAAGGTTTTAAACAACCTTGCCCCCCTTATTTGGCAGAGCTTCTACACCATTACACTCCATCCCGGTCACTCAGGTCTGCTGACCAGCTGCTCCTGGTCATTCCACGGAGTAAGAGGAAGCTTCGAGGAGACAGGGCCTTCTCTGTTGGTGGCCCTGAGTTATGGAATGCTCTGCCTTTACACATTCGACAGGCTCCCTCACTGTCCATTTTTAAAACCCGTTTGAAAACACATCTCTACTCATTGGCCTTCAACCCAACTGAGACTTGATTTTACTTCATTTTTATTGATTTTACCTGTTTAACTTGTCATTTTATTGTATTTTAAATTGAATTTTTAGTTCACTGTGTGTTAGTTTGGTGGTTCTGTTTTTATGCTTTTTTTTAAATCTTGTTTGTAGCTAGTGTCCAGCGCTTTGTTTCAGCTGTGGCTGTGTTAAAGTGCTTTACAAATAAAGTTGATGATGATGATGATGATGATGATGATGATGATGATGATGATGATGATGATGATGATGATGATGATGATGATGAGCTCTAAACCCTAACGGAAACTTCTCAAATAGATTATTTCAGTTCAGATGTTCACACAATTAATTTGCAACTATTTTCTCAATAATATTTTAGATGAATGTTAGATTAGTTATAAGTTTATAATTGGCCAGAATTCCTACCTTGTAAATCAAGATCAGGTTTCTTAAGTAAAGTTTTAATTACATCAACCTTAAAGACCGTGTAAAGTGAATTTCAACATTTTCTTCAATAAACATTATAAATGTCATAATTGTAATCTTGTAAATGAGTAAAAAGTCTCAAAATTGTAGCTCAATTAATTTTGGAGTTATAGAGCAAACTGTGTATAAAGATATTTCTGTTTCAGGATTTTTTAGGCGTGTTTTAAATGTGACCGCGTTTCGTCACGCGGTCTTCTTAAGTATAGCCCCACCCCCTGCAGCTCCAGCCGTATAAATTCGCCTCGGTGGAGCCGTTCACTCGCGAATCGCAGATAGCATCAGATAGCAATAGCATAGATATTTTGTTCATTGTTAGCTAGCTAATCAATTATGCCTCGTTCGTGCATCTTCCCTGGATGTCGCAATGGTCAGGGCACCCGTACAAATCATAACGTGTTTTTATACCGCGTGGTTTTATACCAAGTATCTGTAATGCCTGGATAGGTCAATGGATAAAGCGTTTGCCTTCCGTCCCAAACCTTATGGGTTCAATTCCCGCATGGTACAACTTTTTATTTTTTTTTATTCATTCCAGATTAAAAACACACAAGAAAACTATTTACAAAAACAGCGTAACTCTTGGAAAAAGTAGCTGCTGTTACAGACAGAACTCAGATAAAAACAGAGCAGGTTTACTGGCTCTGCTGTCTGCCTCTCCACACACAGCTCAGCTGCAGGCCGCAGTACTGCGCTGAAACCACGCCCACGCGCTGACACGCCCCCACAGTTTCAGACCAAGGGAAAATTATGTTTTTTCATGATTTTTGAGACTTAATTTTATAAGGAAAACAATGTTTTTAATCAGTCAGATTTATATGGGTGATTAATAACACATATTTATGCCATGTGACAAACTAAAAACACACATTTAATTTCACTTTACATGGTCTTTAAGGCACTGTGGTACATAACCATTCATTAGAAACAAATTAAGCAGATCCAAAACGGGGATAATAATTAAGGAAAATACCTCCTTAAATAGTCTGGTTGGGATGTGATCTAGTAGATATGTGGATGGTTTGGATGAAGCTATTATTTTTGACAATTCAGAGAGCTCAACAGCAGGGATGGCTGGCCAATGGGGGGCGCTAGGGCACTGCCCCACTGGAACTTCTGGAGCTACTTTATTCACCATTTTACATTGAAGACTTAAAAAAAATTAATAAAAATGAAATAATAAAATAAAAATATTTTGGAATATATGCATACCAGTATATGTTCTTAGTTGTGTAGGATAAATATTTTATGAGTAATGATGAGTTATATTGTTTGTTTCAAAAAACGTTTTCTGATTGGTGATGTATTTCCTGTCCAGGGGCACATGAATCTTATCCATAGACTCTCGTTAATGATAGCGCATGCACAGTTATTCCACGATGTTACAAAACAATGGGAATATGCTGGGCACAGTTTTCAGCGCCCTGGACACGTCCAACATGAGCTCTATCTACCGATCATGTGCTTCCTGTTTTTTTTTTTTGTTGTTGTTTGGAAAATCAGCCGTGCAGTCAGTGTCTCAAGCAGGCTTGCTCAGGTAGGTTTTAAATCATTGAAAGCCCTTTATCTAATGTCTATTTGCCATTTCTGACTGATATACCTCTCAACTTTTAGATGGCTGTTTGTGAAAAAAGCCTTCAGCTGACTGTTTATTCTAAAAGTGGCAACTGGATGAGTTTGTTTTTAGAGCTAGCATGCTAATGCTAGTCGTTATCTAATTCAGATTAAGATTCCTTTATTAATCCCACAGTGGAGAAATTTGCATTGCCACAGCAGCACAGAGGACAGAGCAGAACCAATACACAAAATATTAAAAAATCTATATATACACAGATAATACAAATGAGTACAGAAACACCGAAACAGTATAGAACGAAATATAAAAAATAAACAAGTTTCAGATGAACTACTGAGAACAGCGGGTGATGTATAGTCTGATGGCGGCCGTAAGGAAAGACCTGCAGTATCTTTCCTTCACACACTTAGGGTGCCACAGCCGGGCACTAAAGGAGCTGCTCAGGGCTGTCAGAGAGTGGTGCATGGTGTGGGACGGGAACTCCAGCATGCGCTGAAGCTTAGTCCTCATTCTCCTGTCAACCTCCACCTCAACTGGGTCAACATGACACCCCAGGAAAGAGCTGGATTTATTGAGGATCTTGTTCAATCTCTTCCTGTCAGCAGTGGAGATGCTGCCACCCCAACAGACCACTCCGTAAAAGATGGCTGATGCCACCACAGCATCAAAGAAGGTCCTGAGAATAATAATAATGTCTTTGTCTGTCATCTGTGTATGTTTCCCATACACAGACGAAATTTGTCTCTGCATTTAACTCAACCACCACCAGGTGGTGCAGTGAGCAGCCAGAAGGCGCCCGGGGAGCTGGAGAATTAGGTGTGCACTCATAAACACCCCAAGGTGTGTAGTGGCCGGGGCGCGAACCCGCGTCCTTCGGGTCCCAAGTCGAAAGCCCTGCCACTACACCATCTTGGCTCCTAAAAAGAGCCCCCCATACACCGAAGGACCTGAGTCTCCTCAGGAGACGTAGTCTGCTCAGTCCTTTCTTGTAGAGGGCAGCTGAGTGGTCAGTCCAGTCCAGCTTGTTGTTAAGATGAACACCCAGTGCTTATATTATTACATTACCATTCCTGACTGATATGCCTCTAAACTATTAGATCTTACAAAAGTGTTTTCTAAACGTTATGAGTTTAACAAAGGCTTTATTCTTACATATTATTCTTCAATTATTGTTGGGTTTGAGCAGATTTAGCTGCATCTGAATATTTGCTACTTGTTAAAACTCATTACAAAGAAATCGGTCCTGCAGAAAAATGCTCTGATGCCACATTCAGTAAGATCTAAAACCAGAAACTTCTTCAGACTCAAGAGGGAAATGTACAAGTGGAACTTGAACAATCAGTCTTGTTTTTGATCATTATTCCAAAGAATATCACTTTTGAAAATCTACTTAGGAATTCCGCTCATTCTCAATCAGTTCATCTGGACAGTTTATTTTTAGTAGAAACGTTTCACCCTCACTCCAGAGGGCTTCGTCAGTCAGAGCAGTCCAAAGCAAACTGAAGCTACCCCACCAAGTAAACAACTTAAGTGGACCAACCAGTTTGCTGTAGCCAAGATGGTTTCTGGGGGCCCCCAGAAACCATCTTGGCTACAGCAAACTGGTGGAAAACTGGTGGAAGTGGAATTTCAGGGAGTGGTGGCGCAAGAGGTTAAGAAGGTGCGCTTGTGATCGGAAGGTCGCCGGTTCAAGCCCCGGTACCGACAACATCAAAGATGTGGGTGGGATAAGTGAAGCGGTCATACTTGTCTCCACCCTCATCTGCCCCACTCTGGGCCCTTGAGCAAGGCCCTTAACCCACACCATCTGCTCCCCCGGGAACCCTAGATATCAGCTCTCTACTCCACACAGAGGGCTGTGGTTGCTCGGTGGTCTGTGGTTGTGTCAGGAAGGGCATCCGGCGTAAAAACAACAGCCAAGGTGCGACTAGATCGCTGTGGCGACCCCTAACGCAGGGAAAAAGCCGAAAGAAGAAGAAGATATAAATTTCAAACTTATGAACTTCAATATGGTATGAATTTTCTTTCCGCAGGGGTACACTTTCACAAGAGAGCTTTATGTTTGAATACCTCATGGAAACATATTTCCACATGTCCAATGTGTGATGCTGCAGTCATGTTACTGAGCTCTCACTGATGGGCTAACCTGCTGCAGAATATCAAACAAAATTATTATTATTATTATAATAAAAAAGAACAACTTGTACAATCCAGTCCAGGTTAGCAGCAGGTACAGTATACAATCAGAAATGGTTCTTGTTGAGAAAAATTATCATATCTGCTCCTCAGGCAGTATGTATGAGTGCTCTGGACAGACAGTGTCTCCTGCAGTGGACAACATGTTTGCTGAGTGTGGGAGAAGCTTGAACACAAATACTGTATGAGAATGCAAGATGTAACAGCAAAGGATACATCTTGTGTTGGTTCCACCACCAGCAGCAGGGTCCTCAGATAGAACAGCTGGTGGAATGTCCTGGTACATCTGCAGCCCTCTCTTCATGGACATGGAGCTGTGACATTATGTTCTGTGCCCAGGGGCCCCGTATGGGGGGTAAAAGTTGGTACAATTCCAAGGGCCCTTGACTGACAGGGGCCCCAGATTGGCCTTTTTTAAATTTATTTTTTCATGGTGTGGTGGGACCCTGATAATAATACATTAATGGTAGTAGCTTTGTTTTTACTTGTTTTAACAGTAAAACTTAAATATTATCTCTCCCAGACCAAAAAGCAAACATCCTCATATTTAACAAACACCCCCCTGTATCTGCATGAAATGGTATGTTCCTAGCTGCTTTAGCTCACTTGATGCTGCTGGTGTTACTTTGCAGTCAGAGGATGACAGAGTAACAACAAACATGCTGCCCAGAAAAATCGTAAAATCAGGCTGTCAAAAAAGGAAAGAGAAAAAAGAAAAGGAAGACAGACAAAGGAAAGGGTGTCGATTTGTAACACAGTTTTTCCCCAAGAGAGGTGGGTAGAGATGTGCGTGATTATCAACCTGTTCGCTAGCTTAGCCTCCATTTCACGATGGCATATTATGCCATCAGTTTGAGTGTGCAGTATGTTACCACTGATTTGAGAGCAGATATATGAACTAACAATAATTTGAAGCGTGTTTGCGTTCAGAACACATGCGCACGCCACGCTTGCTCGTCGTGTCTCTGCCGGCGGCGGGGCTCCTCGTTTTTTTTTTTAAATCTTGCTTTAAATAGTGAATTGCATACTCTATGCAGACGGTTGCATGTACAATTCACTAACAGTAAATATTGTGCTAGTACCAGTATTGGACCAAAGGAAGTAAGCCTTTAATGTTATTTATGTAAAACTTTTGCTGGATCAGTTAGATTCTAGAGATGTGGCAAAAGCAGCTGTGCAGGGGGGCCCAATTGGATTTTTTGTCATGGGGCCCAATATTCCTGGCGGCCCCCCTGTCTGTGTCTCTTCCTCAGTCAAAAGCTCCTCCAATGGACACTTTCTGGACAGACTGCAGGGAGGTGGTTCCTAAACAAACAACAGGTTCATCAGTATTATCAGTAAAAAGAGATTATTAAATCTTTTTTAAGATTGAGAATGTACATAATTTCATCATACACTTACACTCTCCTCCTCATCCTCCACTCCCTCATTGTCAGGCCTTTCCTCAGACTGCATGGTGACCCCATCATCTCCACAGTCTTCCTCTGTTGACCACAAAGAACATTACAGGTATTAAGATTTCATATTTTAATAGCAGAAAGGACAAGTTGTGCATGTATAACATTTCACCTGCTCAGTCAGCTTTCTCTGGATCTACTCCCAGACACATCATCCATCTTCTGTTTAAAGTGCAGAACAGCTCTTCTCCACCTTATAACAAGGTGGGATTAACTTATTTGACAAGTGGTCCATGGTAGGTGGTGTGTAGTTGGGTTGATGGTTTTCACCATGTCTCTGCAAACATGTAAACAAACATGAAATGTCCCTGTTACTGTAACGTTAGCTTAGGTTGAACAATTATTAGCTCCATTGTTATTGCCTAACTAACCTAAATGTTGGTGATTCCACATCTGAAAAGGGATGCAATCTTTTCAAAGCATATGCTGTAATCGTTCTGTGGCGTTCTTCATTCACTTGCACTGATGTATTTCACTTGGACACTATGCCCCTTACCCACAGGGCTGGTTCCTGTAGGGTCCCATTGTGGCTTGTTCGGGCCGGTTCGTGTGGGACCAGTTTATTTCTGTATCCACTGCGCCCATTAGGACCCCTTTAGTGGGCGGGTAGTTCTCTTGTAGTGGGCGGATCATTAGTATCAACGCTCCTAACCAGCTGGTGGTGCTAGTGCTACATTAAGCTCTTTACTAACCACCACTAACACGCATTAGAAGAAGAGCTGGAAAAGAACATACAACCAAAATGGACGAGCTCGTTTCTTTTTTTAAAGCCCAACACCCACCATGTTTTCAAATTGCATCGCCATTAATATTTATTAGTTTATTTAAAAATAATACAGGAGCGTTTACTTATATTGTGGAGAAATAACACTAAATGTGTTATTTCATGATTTATAGCAGATTTTAGCATGCAGCTCCGGGAAAATCTGCCCCTCTCCATATATGGGCATTCACAAGGGCATTCACGTCACTAGAGTGACGCCTTGGAGTTACAGGCGAGCAGAGGAAAAGAAAAAGGAAGCATTTTTAAATATTCCCTAAAGCTGCCTGTTGATTAATCCTGCTGTCGCTCACTCATATTCTGAGCGAGCATCCACTTAGACATACTAGTTTAATTCGTTTGATCGCGACAAATTCATTCATTTCCGCATCGACTTTTTATTCTCTCCCCCACGTGAGAAAGGCACCCAGCCTCGCAGCTGAGCTCTGCCCGCGCGCGTTCCCGACCCTCCCTATGGAGATAGGACGATACCTCCCCGCAACAAGGCTGACGAGAGCAAATACACTCGAGGGAGCAAATTACACCGGCACGAGGAACTTCAAAGGTGACCAGCGGAGCGGAACGAGGAGCCAGAGACCGCGCGCAGCTCGCTCCTCAGGGGCAGAATGAGAGCAGCAACGGTCGCAGCGGTGTTATAAAATAAATAATAAATAAAATCAGAGCGGTCCACACACAAATGCACAAGGAAATATGCAGGAAATATGCAGGAAATATGCAGTTTTAACGCACTCTCTCTCATAAACCTCCATGGAAACTCACTCCTACCTTCTGCCTTCTGGGTGGAGATTCATGTAACAAGAGGCATGACCCTTCGGGACTTTTCGGCCAGGTTTCCGGATTCATTCGGGAGTGGGTTGTTTTTTTTTTTTTTTTTAACCCTCGCCTGGCCCAAATGCAAAAATGAAAATAAAATTCATAAAATACTACAGTAATTCTCCAATATGGTGAATTGTTACTGTCACGGTGGGTGTTGTCCTTTAATATATGTCCGTTTATCATTGTTTATATGCAATTGGTGCAGTCAATCACAGAGCCTTAAGGTTCATTACAAATTCTAGAACATCATGTCTCGTATCTTTGTCGATCCATAAACTAAAACATTGGCATAGTTTCATTATTGATCTATTTTGGTTTTCTTTCATCATATTTAGGTCATTTCAATAAAATAAAGAAGATTAGTTTATCTGCTTACTTTTAATCTGGACTGAACTTTGGACATTTAAATGTACTTTTTTTTGTGATTAAAACTATCCAACTTGTTTTGTTCATGTCCTATTTTCTTCATGCAAACAATAAATTAGAAGCAACAATCAACAGTTTTTCTTTCCGACTCCAGAGACATTACCTGCGTTCCCAGAGCTTGAATGTCATGCTCGAAGGTGGTGTGCATCCTCTGCAGGGTCTCCACAGTATTCTGGTCCCGGCCCAGCTCCTCTGGGAGCTTCTTGTGTTTGTCCAGGATGCGGTTAAGGATCTCCTTGGCATCATGATAGAACTTGTGGAGCTCGTAGGAGGCAGCGAGGATCTGAGTTCGCGTGTCAATAAGCTCCAGCAGGTCGGCCCAGGCCTCGTTCAGGCCGTCCTTCCACTCTGCGATGGTGGCGGCGTCGCCATGGCCAGAGTTGATGAGGTCATCTGCCAACCGGTTGACTGTGTCCACACGCTCCTGCCCAATGTTTCCTGTGTCACGTGCAAATTCCCTGAAACGTTCCTGCAGCATCTGTAGAAAACAAACAAACAGTGGAATGAATGGGTGTCAAATAATGTACCGTATTCTGTGTTGGATCAATTCATGGTTGGTTCATTTTTATACTTTAAAGTATATCCATGATTATGTCTGATGGAAAAATTCCTGATAGAAATATTTTTCTACATAACAGGGCTTCACGTGACCAATTCAAATAAAATGTATGCATGACAGAATAAAATTAACAACAACAAAAAATCTCAAGACTTTTGGTTAGCAATAATTTGTAAAATACAATAATAAAAAATACATTTTGTGAGAAAAAAGCAAGGTTTAGGTGCACCACAACAGCTACAAATCATAATCAGAACAGGTCTGATTGATCCTGAAACATTTTGTTTGTTTGCTGTTTATTTTGGCAGAAACATGTAAAATAAACTGAGATTTAAAACTACAAGTATCAAGAATGTAGATGCAAACATGTCTGTAAAGGCATGCAGGAAGAAATTTAAATCCCTTCTATTGTCTAACTTGCATGTGGACAACATGTTTAACATTGTTAGTCATAGAAGAATGTGCTCACTGAAGACGATTAACAAACTCTCCAACTATCCTAATATTTTATCAAAGAATGTGAGTGAAGCTCTGGCCACAGCTGATCTCAGAAGTTTAATTTCCACAAATTCAACGGAAGTAAAATGAAGGAAAAACATGCCTGAGCAGCGAAAGCACACATTTCAAACGTTTAAAGGTGCTGTGAACCAGACTGTGGACACAGGAAACCTACAAATACAGGTGGTCCCCAACTTACGACGGCCTCGACTTACGACGTTCCAGACTTACAAACGCGCTTATGAACAATACTGTTGTACAATAAATACAGCACTGGTATGTGATTTTAGATGAAAGTGTGTTAGCTAACCGTTTGTAAATAAAGTTCTGTGCATGTTTATGAACCATTATGTACGCTTGTTCAGTCTCATGTTGATAAATGGGTGTGCGGCGCAGCGTTAGCATACATTTTCCGACTTACGACCAAAAATCTGGACTTACGAACGCCACGTGTAATGCGTTCCGACTTACGAATTTTCGGGTTACGAATGGTGCGTAGGAACGGAACTCGTTCGTAAGTCGGGGACCACCTGTATATAAAAATTAGGAAGCCTGGATTCAAATGAAAACTTTAAGTGTCTGTTTCAGAGACTGTAGATGGATTGTTTCAGATGAAGAAAAGAATACAGGTAGTTGCAGTCAAATCTTTTTTAGCTTGAGATAAAAGAACCAGCAAAACAGCAAAACTTTTATTAAATAGGATTTTTTTTCAGTGTATGCCCACTCTTCTGTACCCGTCAGGTTTTGTGTAACAACATTCAGATAAATAAAGTTGAGATGTGAAAACATTACAATTGAGTTAGAAGATACGTACAGCAAGTCTTGCACAAAATAAATTAATAACTTTTGACTTTTTTTTTCTGTAGTTTGGGTTTGAATTGCGTGTGTAGGACTCACAGTGACATGCTCGTAGTCCTGGCCGAGCTCGTGAGATCCAGCCACCACCTCTCTCTCTGCAATCCACTGCTCCAAGTCGTCCACCTCCCGATTGAGCTGGAAAAGTCGGAAACGCTCGTCCAGTTTCCCCCGACGCTCCTCGGACAAATCCTTCAGGCCTGCGTACAGCTTATCCACCTGAGACTGGCGCATGCCGATGCGCTCGCTGCGGCAGGAAACCAGAGCATCAGCAGTCATCGCTTTGCTACTGATTTAGACCTCTTCAAACATTTTCTACACCTGCACCTCACCTGTCGGGGTGTTCGGCTGCCACCAGGCCCCGGCTCGTGCTCGACAGCTGGTGGACCGTGTCGGCATAGTCCTCCACGGCCTGCTCCAGGATCTGGTGCTTCTTCAGCATGGCCACTGAACTCTGCTCGTCCTGCGAGGAACACAGAGGGGTTACTGCTCCTGTTGCCTTTAAAGAGAAAGGTTTCAGCTAGACCAGCTGAGGAGGAAATGAAACAGAACCTGGAACTAAAGGGAAAAGTTAAAAAAAAATATAAATAAATATATATATATATATATATATATATA
>JBBPBX010021477.1:0-42341 GCA_038048925.1 Garcialebias charrua
AAGCTCTCAACAACCTAGCTCCATCTTACATTACAGATCTTATTGTTCCATATTTTCCTAACAGAGCACTTCACTCTCAGACTGCAGGTTTACTTGCAGTTCCTAGAGTTTCCAGCAGCAGAATGGAGGAAGATCTTTCAGTTCTCAGGCTCCTCTCTTGTGGAACCAACTTCCAGTTTCTGTCCATGAGGCTGACACATTGTCCAGTTTGAAGACTGGGATTAACACTTTACTTTTTGATAAACCCTATAGTTAGAGTTGACTTGTTATGCTGTTACTGCAGGACAAATTGACTTAATTTCTTAAAATTATTTGTTAAAACTGAATAACTTTCAGTTCAATTTATTTATATCTTAATGTGATCCTCGACCTGTCATTGTGTATCTGTTCCTTCATCCTGTTCCTCACAAACCTAGCCGGTTGAAGCATATTGTTGTTTGTGCTGAGCCTGATTCTGCTAAAGGTTTCAAGTTCAAGTTCAAGAATCTTGTCATTCACATCACCTGTGGTACATGAGGTGGAACAAAATTGTGTACACAGGGTCCTGCAGGAATTATGGTTTTGTCCTTGGTGTTATGTCTGTGTTTCACTGATCCTCGGTTTGTCTCTAAGGGTTGTTTCTTTGGTATCTAGCCCCATCTTGTGTCATGTTTATGTCCTGCATCTTCAGTCTCTGTCTCCTGGCATCTGTGATCACTCACAGGTGCCTTCACTTTGTCTGATTGGTGTTTCCCTCTATTTAATTCTGTGTCTCTGTGTTAGTCTTTGTCCTAGCATTGTCTACTGTTCACCGTTGATGTCCTGTTTGTTCCGTGAGTCCGACCTCTCCATCCCTGTTTGTTTTTGCTGCCCTGACAAGCTATCTTGTTTTGTTAATAAATCCTTTATTTTTATATCCTGAGTCCTCGCCGGCTTGCCTGCTGACTGGGTTCACCAGCACCCCAAAAGTGACAGGTCCCAGTTACATCCAGGAAAGTTATAAAATGTAAAAGAAAAACAGTAATGAGATCTAAGATATGAACTAAGAAAAATGTTAACTAAAAATACACAGCACTAGTACCATAAAAACAATATGCTGAACAGCAGCACAAACATGAGTCTGTGTGAGCCGATGAGCGCGAATGAACACAGCAACATGCGATTTTTCATAGTGATCATTCTGGCTAGAGATTGGGTTCCTGCATCTGGAGGTGTAGATGTCTGTGATGGTGTGGAGACTGACTCCAACATCTTCTGTGCAGCCTTCACCACTCTCTAGAGCTTTTCTTTCTGCAGCTGTGCAGCCTCCATGCCACACGTTGATGCTGGAGCACAGGATGCTCTCCACTGCACACCTGTAGAAGGAGGTGAGGACTGAGCTTCAGACCAGCTCGTCTCAGCCGCCTGAGGAAGTAGAGTCTCTGATGACCTTTTTGATCAGGCTGGTGGTGTTGTTGCTCCAGCTGAGGTTATCATTCATGTGTACACCCAAGTACTTGTAGCTGGACACTGCAGATCCTCCTATGGAGAGAGCTTATCACAATGCCCTGAGGGGAGCCAGTGCCAAGGGTTATGGTGGAGGAGGAAAAGTTGTGGATCCTCGCTGTTTGCATACCGTTTGTTAAGAATTTTAGGACTTTCTTTTACACTTTTGCCTTCATGATTGCTCAAAATGAGAGTTCTGCGATGGAGTTAAATTCAAAGTAGTCTGCTCCTCAGATAAATAATTTGTTAACTTACATTTTATTTACATGAATGTTTCTGTTCAGTGCCCTGAGATGACTTCTGACGTGGCACTATATTGTAAGAGTACTACTGACTGCAGCTCCTACCCAAGATGGCCACCAATGACCACAGCTGCCGGTCATCTCCCTGATTAGACCTTTAACTATATAAGGCTGCAGTCAAGTTCTACTCTTCGCTGGAGCATTGAGCTATTTATGGTACTTATGCTCTTGTGCCTCCAGTTCTCCTGTGTCCTTGGATCCCTTCCTGTTCTGGCTCGCCTTGGGTTCAGTTCCTGGTCCTCGTGCCTGATCCTCCAAGCCATCCATCTGTTAAACTGGTTCACCATCCTCTGGGCTCTAATTGGATCCACTCTCACACTCCACTCAAACCATCCAACCTGTAAGAAAAGGAAAAACACAGACCAAAAAACATGCTTGTTAGGCTGATTGGTGACTCTAAATTGACCCTAGGTGTGAGTGTGAGAGTGGATGGTTGTTTGGTGTGAGTGAGACAGGTCCCTCTTGTAAATGAGTCCCCATGACTCAACGAGGCTAGCCTGAATAAATAAAGGTTGAATGAATGAATATCTTCAATCCATCTGACCTTCGGTTTGTTCTTCAGAGATTCCAGAGGACCACCTGTAAATAGTCACCTGCACAAATAAACACTGTTTAATTTTTTATCTTGTGGAATCTTGTCTCGTTCCGGGTCTTGTACCAATCTGGGTTTACTGAAATCATTACAGAATGCTCCAGCCAAACAGGACCCAGAGCGAGACTAGGAGCGAGCAAGCGTCATCCACTTCGTAGGAACAACGAATGGACAGACTAGAAAGCATGTTTGAACATCTCTCTTTGCAGCAACAAGCCGCTCAGTCTAGCGTTCAAGATCTGGGAAACATGGTGTCCACTTTGAATCAAAGACTCTCATCTTCGGTTGCACCTACAGTTCCCCAGGAGTCCGGCACCACTGCCGTCGTCCTCGAAAACCGTTCCTCGGCTCAACCAGTAGCGGCAAAACCCTCCGAATTCTTTTCTGGTGACCCTGAGAATTGTGGAGGATTTTTGCTTCAATGTAAATTGGCTTTTAAGGGAGTTCCCCACACGTATGCAACCAGCATTTCTAAAATAACTTACCTCGTTAGCCAGCTAGTGGGCATTTGTTGTTCTTGTCTGTTGGTCTTGTCTGTTCCCCTTGTGATTTATTAGTTTCCCTCCTGATTTTAGTCTCCATGTTTTTTATTACTCTTAGTTGTAACCTCCAGTTTCTGTCATCCTAGTGTATTTCATGTTTCAGGTTTAGTCTTCCCAGTCTAGTTTACTTTTCATGTTTCAGGTTTAGTCTTCCCAGTCCTGCTCTGTGTGTCTAGTTAATTGTCTCTAGTTAATTGTCCCCAGGTGTTTGTGATTTTTGTCTTGTCTTGTCTGTGAGTATATAAGCCCTGTTCTGTGTCTCAGTGAGTGCAGCCACATCGTTTGGTATTCCCCTGTGTTCCCAGCTCATGTAAGTGTTTTTGCTACACAGACTGCTTATGATTTTTGTTGTTCATTAAATACTCCTTCTTTGAAACTCCTGGCTCCCTGTGAGAGTTCTTGTCTGCACTTGGGTTCTGTCATGCCTACAAAACCTGACACTGGGTCCCTGAACAGCTTTGATGAAGTTGTTCAGCGTGAGGTGGAGACCATCATCAAGAAAATGAAGCCTTCATCCTGCGCCCTGGATCCCTTCCCCTCGTCTCTCATAAAATCCAATCACTTTGCAATAAGCCCATTAATCACACAAATATTAAACAAGTCTCTACAATCTAGTCATGTTCCACTGCCTCTAAAAACTGCCATCATTAAGCCTCTTGTGAAAAAATCTAATTTGGATCCTGACATTCTTTCTAATTACCGTCCAATTTCCCACCTCCCTTTTCTGTCTAAAATGCTGGAAAAAGCAGTTGATGCTCAGCTGCAGATCCACCTACAAAAACACTCCATGTATGAGAAGTTTCAGTCTGGCTTCCGAGCAGCTCACAGTACTGAGACTGCATTGTGTGTAGTGTAGTGGCAAGGCTTCTGACTTGGGACCCGAAGGATGCGTGTTCGCGCCCCGGCCACTACACACCTTGGGGTGTCTATGAGTGCACACCTAATTCTCCAGCTCCCCGGGCGCTTTCTATGGCTGCTCACTAAACCACCTGGTGGTGGTTGGGTTAAATGCAGAGACGAATTTCGTCTGTGTATGGGAAACATACACAGATGACAGGAAAAGACATTATTATTATTATTATTATCACCAATGTTGTCCTCATGGCTGCTGACACTGGTTCCCCCTCTATACTTGTCCTCCTTGACCTCACTGCAGCTTTCGACACTGTGGACCATAGTATCCTCCTCCACCGTCTTCATGTGGAGGTCGGTCTCTGTGACACTGTCCTGGACTGGTTCAAATCTTTCCTCTCCAATAGGTTGGAATGTGTTAGTCTTGGCAATGCCACGTCCCAGACAGTCTGTGTCTCCTGTGGTGTCCCTCAGGGGTCAGTTCTGGGGCCCCTGCTGTTTTCCCTCTACATGCTGCCTTTGGGTCAAATTATTAATCAGTTCAACATTTCTTTTCACTGTTATGCCGACGATACACAGCTTTACATCAGGACTGGAGCATCATCATCATCCCCATTGTCATCTCCATCTTCACTCACTGCCCTCTCTACCTGCCTGGAGGAAATAAGGGCATGGATGAATCAGAACTTTCTTCAATTAAACTGCTCCAAGACTGAGGCCATACTGATTGGCACCCCTCACCAGGTACAAACATCAACTATAACAACAATTTCCTTTTCTGGACAAGACATCCCCCTCTCCACCTCTGTTACAAATCTTGGAATAAAAATGGACTC
This sequence comes from Garcialebias charrua, assembly GCA_038048925.1. Classification (NCBI taxonomy): domain Eukaryota; kingdom Metazoa; phylum Chordata; class Actinopteri; order Cyprinodontiformes; family Rivulidae; genus Garcialebias; species Garcialebias charrua. The sequence goes on from JBBPBX010021477.1 coordinate 4,589, forward strand.
TCATCTTACATTTGAAAATCACATTAAGCATCTGTTTAAAACCTGCTTCTTCCATCTTCAAAACATCTCCAAACTTCGCCCATCTCTAACTTTTTCTGATGCTGAGAAACTCGTCCATGCCTTTGTCTCCTCCAGGCTCGACTACTGCAACTCCCTGTTTATTGGAATCCCTGGCAAAAACCTTCAGAAGCTTCAATATATTCAAAACAGTGCAGCAAGGATTTAATTGAGAGCTCGTAAATTTGAACATATTACACCCATTCTCCATAACCTCCATTGGCTTCCTGTCACCTACAGCTTGCACCTGGTGATGAGAGGCTGAGGTTGAGGACAGGTGAGAGCTGTGCTGCATTTTACATGGCAGGAGACAGGTAAGCCAAACAAATGCAAATAAATGTGATTGAATTCAGGTAAGACAAACCAAAATATATTAAATTAAATCAACATTTAATGTTTTGATTAAACATTTGTGTATTTTTTAAATACATAAAAAAAACTGTTCATATTAACCTCTACCTGTTGATTCAAAAATCTGGACGAGGAGACGGTGAGTGACTTGGAGAATTTTCTGGACCAGTGTTTTGACAGTTTCGTGATGGGTAAGACAAAAGAAAACACCACGCCCGCACAAACATCTAAGCGCACGCGTTCAGAGAGTTCTCCGGGCGCATCCGGGTCCCCAGAGAAGAGTTTTACGGAGATATTAGAATCAATTGATAAAAAACTATCTAGTTTTGATGCTAGACTTTTTTTAGTAGAAGTTTTGCACAAAGAATTTGAAAAACTCAGAGAATCCTTGGAGTTTAGTCAAGCCCAAGTGACGTCACTCGCTGCAGAGAATCAAGCGCTGCGGGGCGACGTGAAAGATCTAACAGAGCAGGTGACGCGGATGTCCGGTGAAAGCAAGAAATTTAAAGAATCCATCCTGGATCTACAGAGCAGAAGTATGAGAGATAATCTAAAAAAGCTAAGTCTGGTCCTCTGGACATTCAAAAAATAAAACAAAATAAAGCAAAAAAAAAAAATGTAGAAACGTTTCGTCTTTCGTCCGAAAGACTTCCTCAGTCTGAGTTGCTGTGTTCAGCTCAGTCTTATAAATAGCACCCTCTCACAGTGTTGCACAACCAGTTGGCTGATGACAGCCTGAAACCAGTTGCTCACATGATCAAGGAGGGCCATCAGCCTAACAATGGATCATTAGCACCCTGATGGTTGTTTGCTATTCACAGAGGGCTGAGTGATACTAGCAATAACAGCATTGTAAGAGGGGGACAGTTGAACCCGGAGGCCTCCACCCCTGTTTAATGATGGACGGTTTCTTTTCACAAAGATGGCCTCCTTTACTCCTCTCTCAAACCATCGTTCCTCTCTATCAAGGATGTGAACATCTTCATCCTTGAAAGAGTGACCGCTGGCGTGGAGATGAGTGTAGACTGCAGAGTCCTGACCTGATGATGTTGATCTTCTGTGCTGGGCCATCCTTTTGGCCAGTGGCTGTTTAGTTTCCCCGATATAAGACTGATCACAGCCCTCCTGACACTGAACAGCATACACAATATTACTCTGTTTGTGCCGGGGGACTGGATCTTTGGGATGAACCAGTCTTTGCCGTAATGTATTTTGGGGTTTAAAAGCCACTGGGACGTTGTGTTTAGAGAATAAACGTCTCAATGTCTCTGAAACTCCCGCAACATACGGAATGACCACTGGTCTGGGTCTGGGTTCCTTCTTTTCACCTGATGGCTGGCTGGAGTCCTGTTTGGGTTTCTTCTCTGCTTTCAGGAAGGCCCAGTTAGGATATCCACATTTCCCTAGAGCCTGTTTTGTGTGTGATTTCTCCTTCTGTCTGGCTCCTAAGTTAGTGGGGACGCTGTCTGCTCTGTGATACAGAGTCCTGATGACTCCTAACTTGTGCTCCAGAGGGTGATGGGAGTCGAACTGTAAATACTGGTCTGTGTGGGTGGGTTTGCGGTACACATCAGTTTGCAAATTTCCTCTATCAGAAACTGAGACCTCACAGTCCAAGAAAGCCAACCTGCCATTTTTCACATCTTCTCGTGTGAACTTGATGTATTTATCCACAGAGTTGATGTGATCAGTGAAATGTTGGACTTCCTGAGATTTAATTTTAACCCAGGTGTCATCAACATACCTGAACCAATGACTTGGTGGTCTCCCTGAAAAGGAAGTCAAGGCTTTCTTTTCTACCTCCTCCATGTACAGGTTGGCAACAATAGGAGAAACTGGCGACCCCATAGCACACCCATGTTTCTGCCTATAATATTGCTCCCCATATGTGAAGTAGGTTGACTGCAGGCACAGTTTCAAGAGTTGACACAGTTGCTCTGTGGAAAGTGTGGTCCTGCTGTTCAGAGTGGTGTCTGATTTTAACCTTAAACAGACCACCTCTACTGCTTCATCAACAGGGATGCACGTAAAGAGTGATGTGACATCAAAAGAGACCATTGTTTCATCAGTCTCCATGATGACACCCTTCACCTTCTCCACAAAGTCCATGGTGTTCTGTATGTGGTGTTCTGAGCTGCCAACTAAAGGGATGAGTACAGATGCCAGATATTTGGAAACATTGTAAGTGACCGAGTTAATCATGCTAACAATTGGTCTTAAAGGTACACCTTGTTTGTGGATTTTGGGTAAACCATACAGACTGGGTGTGGCCTCCCCTGGGTACAGTCTGTGGTACAGAATACTGTCAATAGCCTTGTCCTGCTTTAAAATTTTCAGGCAATCTATCAACTTCTTCTTGTAACCACTTCCTGGATCTCTTTTCAGCGGTTCATAAGTGGTTACGTCACTAAGGAGTGACATAACTTTCTCATGATAGTCTTTCTGGTTCAAAATCACTGTGCACCTTCCTTTGTCTGCTGGGAGAATTATGATGTTTTTGTCCTTGCTAAGAGTGTTGAGTGCATCTTTCTCTTCTCTACTGATGTTGGAAGGTGGTGGTTTAGCATTACTGAGACAGGCTGAAACTTTGACTCTGAGTTGTTCTGCTTCAAACTCTCTAATTTTGTTGTTACGGATGGCTGACTCAGTGGCTGTGATCATCTCTACTAGAGGAATTCTACTTGGTGCCACTGCAAAGTTTAGTCCCCTGGCAAGAATCTCTGTCTCTGGCTGGGTGAGCTGTCTGTCAGATAAATTCTTCACCCACGTCTCTGTCTCCCTGGCATGTAGCTGTGTAGTGAAGTGTTGCCTTACACTGAACGTGTTGTTATTGGAATTGTGATGGTGTTGACGAGTTATCAGTAAGTTAAATTTGTTTTGCTGTCGAGTCTTGGACCTGGCATGCTGTGCTAAGCGTGCCTGATCTGTACAGTCCATCACTTGCTGAAGTGTGGTCTGATCTAGGCACGTTGTTAGTTTTTGTTTAATGTGCTCTTCTTTGGTCTTCAAGGCCTCAATAGTAAAATTGGTCTGTCTTACCCGTTCATTCAGCAGCTGCGTCTGTGCCTTCTGAAGGATCTTGCTTGCTCGGTCCCCGCTGACCGACGATTTCAGTTCCAGGCTCTTGGGAATGATGCCACTTTGTCTGCATCTAAGGTTGAATCGCAAGTGGTTCCTGTAGTCTGCCCTCTTCCTAGCTGTTTTCTCAAACTCTCTAACAAGTTTGAGGCAATCCTGGCCAAAGTGGTTCAAAATACTCTGATGCATGCTCAATAATCCAGGTAGAAAAATCTAAAAAAGCTAAGTCTGGTCCTCTGGACATTCAAAAAATAAAACAAAACAAAGCAAAAAAAATGTAGAAACGTTTCGTCTTTCGTCCGAAAGACTTCCTCAGTCTGAGTTGCTGTGTTCAGCTCAGTCTTATAAATAGCACCCTCCCACAGTGTTGCACAACCAGTTGGCTGATGACAGCCTGAAACCAGTTGCTCACATGATCAAGGAGGGCCATCAGCCTAACAATGGATCATTAGCACCCTGATGGTTGTTTGCTATTCACAGAGGGCTGAGTGATACTAGCAATAACAGCATTGTAAGAGGGGGACAGTTGAACCCGGAGGCCTCCACCCCTGTTTAATGATGGACGGTTTCTTTTCACAAAGATGGCCTCCTTTACTCCTCTCTCAAACCATCGTTCCTCTCTATCAAGGATGTGAACATCTTCATCCTTGAAAGAGTGACCGCTGGCGTGGAGATGAGTGTAGACTGCAGAGTCCTGACCTGATGATGTTGATCTTCTGTGCTGGGCCATCCTTTTGGCCAGTGGCTGTTTAGTTTCCCCGATATAAGACTGATCACAGCCCTCCTGACACTGAACAGCATACACAATATTACTCTGTTTGTGCCGGGGGACTGGATCTTTGGGATGAACCAGTCTTTGCCGTAATGTATTTTGGGGTTTAAAAGCCACTGGGACGTTGTGTTTAGAGAATAAACGTCTCAATGTCTCTGAAACTCCCGCAACATACGGAATGACCACTGGTCTGGGTCTGGGTTCCTTCTTTTCACCTGATGGCTGGCTGGAGTCCTGTTTGGGTTTCTTCTCTGCTTTCAGGAAGGCCCAGTTAGGATATCCACATTTCCCTAGAGCCTGTTTTGTGTGTGATTTCTCCTTCTGTCTGGCTCCTAAGTTAGTGGGGACGCTGTCTGCTCTGTGATACAGAGTCCTGATGACTCCTAACTTGTGCTCCAGAGGGTGATGGGAGTCGAACTGTAAATACTGGTCTGTGTGTGTGGGTTTGCGGTACACATCAGTTTGCAGATTTCCTCTATCAGAAACTGAGACCTCACAGTCCAAGAAAGCCAACCTGCCATTTTTCACATCTTCTCGTGTGAACTTGATGTATTTATCCACAGAGTTGATGTGATCAGTGAAATGTTGGACTTCCTGAGATTTAATTTTAACCCAGGTGTCGTCAACATACCTGAACCAATGACTTGGTGGTCTCCCTGAAAAGGAAGTCAAGGCTTTCTTTTCTACCTCCTCCATGTACAGGTTGGCAACAATAGGAGAAACTGGCGACCCCATAGCACACCCATGTTTCTGCCTATAATATTGCTCCCCATATGTGAAGTAGGTTGACTGCAGGCACAGTTTCAAGAGTTGACACAGTTGCTCTGTGGAAAGTGTGGTCCTGCTGTTCAGAGTGGTGTCTGATTTTAACCTTAAACAGACCACCTCTACTGCTTCATCAACAGGGATGCACGTAAAGAGTGATGTGACATCAAAAGAGACCATTGTTTCATCAGTCTCCATGATGACACCCTTCACCTTCTCCACAAAGTCCATGGTGTTCTGTATGTGGTGTTCTGAGCTGCCAACTAAAGGGATGAGTACAGATGCCAGATATTTGGAAACATTGTAAGTGACCGAGTTAATCATGCTAACAATTGGTCTTAAAGGTACACCTTGTTTGTGGATTTTGGGTAAACCATACAGACTGGGTGTGGCCTCCCCTGGGTACAGTCTGTGGTACAGAATACTGTCAATAGCCTTGTCCTGCTTTAAAATTTTCAGGCAATCTATCAACTTCTTCTTGTAACCACTTCCTGGATCTCTTTTCAGCGGTTCATAAGTGGTTACGTCACTAAGGAGTGACATAACTTTCTCATGATAGTCTTTCTGGTTCAAAATCACTGTGCACCTTCCTTTGTCTGCTGGGAGAATTATGATGTTTTTGTCCTTGCTAAGAGTGTTGAGTGCATCTTTCTCTTCTCTACTGATGTTGGAAGGTGGCAAACACTGGTTCATCCCAAAGATCCAGTCCCCCGGCACAAACAGAGTAATATTGTGTATGCTGTTCAGTGTCAGGAGGGCTGTGATCAGTCTTATATCGGGGAAACTAAACAGCCACTGGCCAAAAGGATGGCCCAGCACAGAAGATCAACATCATCAGGTCAGGACTCTGCAGTCTACACTCATCTCCACGCCAGCGGTCACTCTTTCAAGGATGAAGATGTTCACATCCTTGATAGAGAGGAACGATGGTTTGAGAGAGGAGTAAAGGAGGCCATCTTTGTGAAAAGAAACCGTCCATCATTAAACAGGGGTGGAGGCCTCCGGGTTCAACTGTCCCCCTCTTACAATGCTGTTATTGCTAGTATCACTCAGCCCTCTGTGAATAGCAAACAACCATCAGGGTGCTAATGATCCATTGTTAGGCTGATGGCCCTCCTTGATCATGTGAGCAACTGGTTTCAGGCTGTCATCAGCCAACTGGTTGTGCAACACTGTGAGAGGGTGCTATTTATAAGACTGAGCTGAACACAGCAACTCAGACTGAGGAAGTCTTTCGGACGAAAGACGAAACGTTTCTACATTTTTTTTGCTTTATTTTGTTTTATTTTTTGAATGTCCAGAGGACCAGACTTAGCTTTTTTAGATTTTTCTACCTGGATTATTGAGCATGCATCAGAGTGTTTTCAGTAATTGTTTTCAACAGAAGGATTCAGCCATAACATGAGTACTCACGACCAGACTGAGATGGATCAATTAAGAGAAGCTATTCTTTCCCAAGAACAACGACTAGCTGCAACCCAAAACATGTTTCAACAGATTCAGAGCCAACAACAAACTATCTCAGAGAACTTGACTAAACTGGGTGGAATGGTCCACAAGCTGGGAGAGCAGAGATCTCCTCCTTCCCACACCGGAATTACCAACACTGCCTCTGCTGCACAATCCCCAGAGCCACCAACCCAATACTCTGTGCGTGAGCCCGAGATGAAACCCAGTCAACTATTTTCTGGTAAAACTGAACATTTTGGTGGGTTTATGCTACAATGTAATCTAGCCTTTAGCAGAGCTCCACGAACCTATTCCTCCGACTCGTCCCGCATATCCTACATAGTTTCCGCCCTACAAGGAGAGGCCTTAAGGTGGGCTGATGCTTACTTTGGTTCCATTTCTGTAAGTGACTGTACCTTTTCCACTTTTTACAACGACTTTCAGAGAGTTTTCGAGCGACCGCTGCACCAGGAGACAGCTTCCAAGAGGCTAATGGCGCTACGCCAGGGGAACCAATCTGCGGCGGACTTCGCTCTCCACTTCCGGATTGTGGCCAGACAGGCCGGATGGGAGGACCTCGCTCTACGGGGAGTATTCGTCAATGCCCTCAATGATCACATTAAGAATCAGTTGGCCCTTGTGAATGAACCTGACAACTTAAACGATCTAATTGATTTATCCATCCGCATTGACGATCGCCACAGAGAATATCGGGGATTGTTGGACTACAAATCCCAGGGTCCTTCCACTTCCGTGACTCCACTTCCGGATCCGGTAAGCCGCAGTCCAATATGTAATCCTGTGAATGAACCTGATTCATCAGAGCCTATGTTAATTGGACGTACCCGCCTCACCCCTGAGGAGAGACAGAAGCGTCTTTCAGCTAAAGAATGCTTATATTGTGGGAAGAAGGGGCACTTCATTGCTACATGTTCTCTTCGTTTAAAAGGCCATTCTCACCAGTAAAACAGGAGATACTGGTGGGCGCTTCAAACATTTCTCCTGAGAACCGTCTGACTCTTCAATCTGCAGTTTGTTACAATAACATTAATCTCCCCGTGCAGGCTTTAATTGATTCTGGAGCTGAACAGAATCTAGTCAGTGACTGTGTGGTGGAACAACTTTCTATCCCTCTGGACAGTTTACATCAACCCCTCTCTATGACAGCGCTCACCGGTCAGTCCATTTCCACTATTTCCCATAAGATCACCTCTTTAAAAATCATTGTATCTGGCAACCATCATGAACAGAGTGAATTTTTTGTTTTTCATTCAGAGACCCCTCAAGTTATATTAGGATTTCCCTGGCTCAGAAAACATAACCCTCAAATTGACTGGTCTCATAACCAGATAGTTTCATGGAGTCATTATTGTTCCTCCAACTGCCTTAAATCTGCAATCTCTTCCTCTCCTCCGCCTTGTTATGAAGATGAGGTGGTGGATTTGTCATCTATTCCAACCAGTTACCATGACCTGGCCCCGGTGTTCAGCAAATCCCGAGCTCTCTCATTACCTCCCCACAGGCCATATGACTGTTCCATAGATTTACTACCTGGTGCTCCCTTACCTTCCTGCCGTCTGTATAATCTCTCTGGTCCTGAGAAGCAAACTATGAGGGAATATATTGACGCATCTTTATCCTCAGGCATTATTCGTCCTTCGACGTCCCCAGTTGGAGCTGGGTTTTTCTTCGTCGCCAAGAAGGATAAAACGTTACGGCCTTGTATAGATTACAGAGAACTGAACCAGATCACCATTAAGAATAAATATCCTCTACCTCTTATCGAGTCCATTTACGAGCAACTCAGGGAGGCTTCTATTTTCACTAAGCTTGACCTCCGGAACGCTTATCACCTGGTTCGTATGAAAGAAGGGGACGAATGGAAGACTGCCTTCAGAACCCCTTTTGGACATTTTGAATATCTAGTGATGCCTTTTGGGTTGTCAAATGCTCCTGCTGTGTTTCAGGCCTTGGTCAACGATGTACTGAGGGATTTTTTGTCTCAGTTTGTCTTCGTTTACCTGGACGACATCCTGATCTTCTCCAAGGACCCTCAACAACACACACAACATGTTCGGGCTGTTCTCCAGCGGCTGCTTGAGAACCAACTCTTCGTCAAAGCTGAGAAGTGTGAGTTCAGTGTGCCCTCTGTTGCCTTTTTGGGATTTGTGTTTAAGAGTGGACAGGTCTGGACGGACTCGGAGAAGGTCAAGGCTGTGATGGACTGGCCCACTCCTCTGAACCGCAAACAACTCCAACGCTTCCTGGGCTTCGCCAACTTTTATCGCCGTTTCATCAGGAACTTCAGTCAAGTTGTGTGTCCATTAACCAAACTCACCTCTTCTCTCCGTATTTTCTCTTGGAACAGGGAGGCTGAAGAGGCCTTCATCAAACTCAAGGGACTTTTTTCCTCTGCCCCTGTTCTAACCCATCCTGACACCAGTTTGCAGTTCATTGTTGAGGTTGACGCCTCGGACACCGGCGTGGGTGCTGTTCTCTCGCAGAGGTCCCCTGTTGATGGCAAGGTCCACCCTTGTGCATTTTTTTCTCGCCGCCTTTCTCCTTCTGAGGCCAACTACGACGTGGGAAATCGGGAATTGTTGGCCATCAAATTGGCTCTCGAGGAATGGAGGCATTGGTTAGAGGGGTCCAACCTGCCTTTTATTGTTCTCACCGACCATAAGAACCTTTCTTATCTACGGAGTGCCAAACGACTGAACCCGAGACAGGCTAGGTGGTCCCTGTTTTTCACCAGGTTCAATTTTTCTATCACTTATCGCCCTGGGTCCAAGAATGTTAAGCCTGATGCCCTGTCCAGACAATTCTCGTCTACAGATTCCGCCGAGACCACTGAGGCCATTCTCCCTCGCACCTGTGTTGTTGGTGCCACCTCCTGGGGGATCGAGAGGGACATCATTCAAGCTCAACAGACTGAACCTGATCCTGGTACTGGTCCACCTAATCGTTTGTTTGTTCCCGTGTCTGTGGTCAGCCAGGTCCTGCAATGGGTTCACTGTTCGAAGTTCTCCTGCCATCCTGGTGTCAATCGCATGACTTCCTTCACCAAACGGCACTTCTGGTGGCCTACCCTTCCCCGTGATGTCAAGCGTTTTGTCGCTGCATGTGCCGTTTGTGCTCGAAATAAAAGCACCCATCAACCTCCTGCGGGTTTCCTCAGGCCCCTTGCTGTTCCTGGTCGTCCTTGGTCCCACATTGCTCTGGACTTCGTGACGGGTTTACCCCCTTCTGAAGGTAACACCGTCATCCTTACCATTGTTGACAGATTCTCTAAAGCTGCACATTTTGTTCCATTAACTAAACTCCCCTCTGCTCTGGAGACCGCTCACCTCATGGTCCAGCATGTCTTTCGACTTCACGGCATTCCTTGTGACATCGTCTCGGATCGTGGTCCCCAATTTGTGTCTCAAGTTTGGAAGGCTTTCTGTCAAGCCCTTGGTGCCTCGGTGAGCTTGTCTTCTGGTTATCATCCCCAAACCAACGGTCAGTCTGAAAGATGCAACCAAGAACTTGAGTCCTCTATTCGCTGTGTCATTGACAATAACCCTGCTGATTGGTCCTCTCTTCTCCCCTGGGTTGAGTATGCCCATAATACTCACACGTCCTCGGCTACGGGCCTCTCTCCTTTTGAAGCATCTCTGGGTTACCTGCCTCCACTGTTTCCCCACCAGGAGGTTGACGTGTCTGTCCCCTCTGTCCAGTACCACCTACGACGTTGCAGACGCATCTGGAGGCAGACCAAGGAGGCTCTTCTTCGGTCCCGTGAACAAACCAGGAGGTGGGCTGATCGTCGCCGTATTCCGGCTCCTCTGTACGCTGTGGGACAGAAGGTATGGCTCTCCACTCAGAACATCTCCCTCAAGGACACCTCCAGAAAACTGGGACCTCGGTTTATTGGACCTTTTCCTGTTGTCAAAATTGTTAACCCCTCTGCTGTTAAACTTCGGCTCCCTCGCTCTATGCGTGTTCATCCCACCTTCCACGTGTCCCAACTCAAGCCCTATGTGGAGGATCCTTTGAATCCTTCCGACCTCGATCGTCCACCCCCTCGTGTGGTTGATGATCAGACTGTGTTCACCGTTCGTCGACTCCTGGATGTTCGGAGACGGGGTCGTGGACATCAGTTTTTGGTTGATTGGGAGGGTTACGGCCCCGAGGAGAGATCTTGGATTCCCAGGTCCTTCATCTTGGATCCTGGTCTCATCACTGACTTTTTTGTGAGACATCCTGACAAGCGCCTTTGATCGCCTGGAGGCGATGTTTGAGGGGGGGGTACTGTTGGGTTTGTGTTTGTGTGTATGTGAGAACTCACCTTGCAGTTGCTGAGTGTTGGAGATGGGAGTTCCTGGGTAACCAGCTGTTGCCAATCCGGTTAACGAGTCCAGCTGCTATTTAAGCCTTGGTGGAGGTTCCAGTCTTTGCTGAATCATTCAGTCACCTTGGGTACTGTGAGACAGTCATTTTAATGTTCTCCTTTGTGAACTTATGTTTAACCAGCTTATGTCTCCCTGTGTTTTCAAGACAAATCTGTGACTCACCTCTGGAACCCAAACTGGACAAGCTGCCTCCAAACTGGACTCCTTCTCTGAGAAAACTCTGTCCTCCAGCCTGACACTCCTCCACCAGCTGCCACCTGCAAGACACTACTTGGGACTCTTGGATAAATACAAGGAATTACTCACCTGATGGACACTCACCTCCTCCCTCTGGTCTGCCTCCTCCAAGTTCCTTCTGTAAGAGAGAGACTTAATTAAACACTAAAACTGCAATATTCCCCAAACATCATCATTAATCTTTTTCCCCCTTTCCTTCCAGGAACCCTGACTTCCTTTACCCCAGCACTGTAAATAAACTCACTTAACTGATTACCTGTGTCTGTGATCCTTCTCAGCCTTGGTCTGAATTTGAGTACGTTTTCAGTAATTGTTTACAACACCAGTAGTGATTAGAACTCTCAATCAAGAACTTGAGTCCTCAGTTTGAATAATTTGTTGGCTCTTCTGTGCAAATGTAAATTGTTCTTAGCTTTGACTGAGAGTGTGGATGGTTGTTTGTCTCTTTGTCTGTCTCTGTGATGGACTGGAGACGTGTCCTGGGTGTCTCTGGTGACCTGTCCTGGGTGTCCCTGCCTTCACACAAAAGCAGCTGAGATTGGTTCCAGTCCTAAACAAGGGGGCATAATGGATTACTTATTAACTGATATTTAAACATAAAACACTATTTCTTTTATGTTAAACTCAATCTGTAACATTTGAAATTCGTTGTATTTTATAAATATTTTATTAACTGTTTTGTAGAAATGAACACGTTTGTAACATTCATTCAAAATATGCCTTAACAAATCTGTAGCATTTTTTAAGAACCTATTAAGAATAAAATCTTCCAGTTGCAGATACAAAATATCAATAATGTAATATAATAAACAGTGACATTTTTTAATTAATCATGTGACATAAGTATTGATCCTCAACATTTTTTATAATAACAATTTATTTATAAAGCCCTTAAAACAACCACAGCTGCAACAAAGTGCTACACATATAAAATCATTTTAACTTCATCACATCTTCTCTACTCTTTTTAAATTAATTATCTTTCACATATTTTATCATTACTTCTTTCAAGAGCTCCACACCTGAAAATGTGATGAATGTGAATCCATCCTGCTCAAAGCTGCGCTGACATTCTTCTCTGTTGTAAGCCAACAGGGAGCTAGTTAGCATTGAAGCTAGCGTGTTAGCTGATGAAGTGTCGCTCCTCGTGTTTTGCTGTTGCTACAGCCACTAATGAGACACAGACACACTTGTCTTTCAACACTGTGAAAGACCTTTTCCTCCCAGTCACTGTCACCTATGTTTTAAGTAGCTACTTACGTTAGTACTTTGTGCAGCAGCTCACTCCCCACCCAGCGGCTCCCCGAGCCTGTGACCTCCGCTGCTTTTGTTGTTCCTTGTAAACATTGGACTAAACCATTTGCCAACAGAGAAGGGGGGGTGGGCAAAATTTCCTTTTTTTTCCTTAGAATAATGGCGGATTTCTCTCTTTTTTTGCCTTTTTATATTTATATTGTTTAAAGACACGGTTTCCTTTATTGAATTATTGGGGGGGACAGATCTATATGTGATCTATCTATCTGTTGGAAACTATCTGTTTCCAACATGGCGGCGCGTGCAAACGTTGCGGCTTCTCTCTCTCCCAGCAACACGGTGCTTTCGTCTGTCTTGTCCTGCACGCCGCAATTTGCCGGCACGTCTTCGTCATGTTTACGTGTTCAAGAACGCAAGTATAGCCGTGAATTCCTGCTTGATGTCGGAAAAACCGCTCATTTGGGAATAAACAGCGAACTCCAGGAGAAGCTACATGAGCTCGAGGTGGAGTTACATCAGCTTCGTGACTGCGAGCTGCTCTGGAAGCCAGCCCGGACCTTCCCTCCATCGCGCCCGCCGTGGAAGTACCACAAGCGGCGTGACGCTTCACCGCGCCCGCCATGGAAACGCCACAAGCGGCGTGACAGGAAACAGAAGCGGGGTAAACGCGGAGGGATCAGAGCGAGGCTAGCAGCTAGCCCACACAGGCCGGCGATCCCATCCATGGTTCTGGCTAACGTGCGCTCCTTGGACAACAAATTGGATTATATACGCCTGCTGCGAACGACACAAAAGACTGTGAGAGACTGCTGTGTGTTTGTATTCACGGAAACGTGGCTCAACAACAACGTTCTGGACCATGCTATTCAGCTGGAGCAGCTAACATGCTACAGAGCGGACCGAACCCTCGAGGGAGGTAAGAGATGGGGAGGGGGGCTCTGTGTTTACATCAACAACGCATGGTGTCGTGATGCTGCTGTGGTCTACAAACACTGCTCACCTTTTGTGGAGTTCATGACTATTAAATGCAGACCGTTCTTTTTACCGAGGGAGTTTACAGCTGTTCTGATTGTTGCTGTATATGTCCCCCCAAGCTCCAACAGCAAAGATAGAGGTGAGGCACTGAATGAACTATATCTGCACATCAGTGAGCAACAAACAGCCCACCCTGATGCTTTTCTCATCACGGCTGGTGATTTCAACCATGCAGATTTAAAGAGTGTTCTTCCAAAAACATACAGAAACATAAACTTTGCAACAAGAGGAAACAACACCCTGGACCAGGTTTACACCACCATGAAAAATTCCTACAGAGCCATCCCCCTCCCCCACATTGGTGCTTCTGACCATATCTGTGTTATGCTAAAGCCAGCATACAGGCCACTGGTGAAAGTCACAAAACCAGTCCGCAAGCAGATACGAGTGTGGCCAGAGGGGTCTTCAGAGGCACTCCAGGACTGTTTTGACACCACAGATTGGAGTATGTTCAAAGAAGCTGCTACCACAAACAACACCACATGTCTCCAGGAGTACTCAGACACTGTATGTTCATACATCACCAAGTGCATTGATGATGTAACCAACCTTAAAACCATCACTGTTCGGGCTAACCAGAAGCCATGGCTGACAGCTGAGGTTTACAGACTCCTGAGAGCCAGGAATGCTGCCTTCAAAGCGGGAGATCAGGTGGGCCTGAGGGCAGCCAGAAACAACCTGGACCGGGGCATCAGAAAGGCAAAGAAGCAGTATTCTGGGAAAATAGCTCACCGTTTCAAGGACAGCAGGGATACACGCAGTCTGTGGCAGGGAATACAGACCATCACAAACTACAAACCACCCCCCCAGACCTGTGACAGCTCAGCCTCTGCGCTGAATGAACTGAATGAGTTCTTTGCTCGGTTCGAGGCAAGTAACAGCACACCAGCACATAAACTCCCCCCCTCTCCTGATGGCCAGGTGCTGACGCTGTCCTCAGACAGCGTAAGGCGATCATTCATCAAGATTAACGCCCGGAAGGCCTCTGGTCCTGACAACATACCTGGTCGTGTGCTGAAGGACTGTGCAGGGGAACTCGCAGCGGTCTTCACGGACATCTTTAACATCTCACTGAGCCAGGCCATCGTCCCCACCTGTTTCAAAGCCACCACCATCATCCCTGTCCCAAAGAAGGCAACGCCCGCATGCCTCAATGACTATCGCCCAGTAGCACTCACCCCCATCCTGATGAAGTGCTTTGAACGGCTAGTCATGAAAAGCATCACATCTGTCCTCCCTGACTCCCTGGATCCCTTCCAATTTGCATACCGACCTAATCGCTCAACCGACGATGCCATCTCCTCTGCCCTTCACACAGCTCTCACACATCTGGACACGAAGGACTCCTATGTTAGAATGTTGTTCATCGACTTCAGCTCGGCATTTAACACCATCATCCCCCAACAGCTCATCCATAAACTGGACAGTCTGGGGCTGAACACCTCAATGTGTAACTGGCTGCTAGACTTCCTGACCGGGAGACCACAGACAGTACGGATCGGGAGTAACACATCTAGCACCATCACATTGAACACAGGGGCCCCACAAGGATGTGTGCTGAGCCCCCTTCTATTCACCCTGCTAACACATGACTGCACACCATCGTACAGCTCCAACCACTTCATCAAGTTTGCGGATGACACAACAGTGGTAGGTCTCATCAGCAACAACGATGAGACGGACTACAGGAACGAGGTGAGCCGCCTGGCCTTGTGGTGCGGACACAACAATCTCACTCTCAACGTGGAGAAGACAAAGGAGATTGTTGTGGACTTCAGGAAGAGGGATGCCCAACATCCTCCTCTGACCATCAACAGCACCGCAGTGGAGAGAGTGGACAGCACCAAGTTCCTGGGAGTGCACGTCTCAAAGGACCTGTCCTGGAGCAGGAACACTGCAGCACTGGCAAAGAAGGCTCACCAGCGTCTCTACTTTCTCCGCAAGCTGAAAAGGGCTGGAGCTTCAACCCCCATCATGAGCACCTTCTACAGAGGTGCCATAGAAAGTGTCCTGACCAGCTGCATCACTGTGTGGTTTGGTGCATGTACTGCATCCTGCCGCAAGAGCCTCCAGCGCATTGTGAGAGCAGCTGAGAAGATCGTGGGCACCTCCTTGCCCTCACTGCAGGACTTACACAGCAAACGCCTCACTCGGAAAGCCCACCGCATGGCAGGTGATCCCACACACCCACTACACAGCTGCTTCAGACTGCTGCCATCAGGAAGGAGACTGAGGAGTCTCCAGGCTCGAACCAGCAGACTGAGAGACAGCTCTGTTCATCAGGCAGTCAGAATGCTAAACACTCTGCCTGCTCTGCCTCCCCTCCCATTTGAACTGCCTTAACACTAAAACTTTCTCACATACTATCACTCAACACAAAGTTTTTAACACTAGACTCTGTGTCACCAAACGGGTTTTCACTAAACTCTCGGTCATGTGCTCATACAGTTTGCACTACTTCTCATACTTGCACTAATGTCTGTATTACATCACTGCCTATAATCATAATACTGTTTACATTCTCTGTTTACATTTATTAATACTGTTTACTTTTATTACTACTGCTTACATGTAATTACTACTGTTTACATTTATTTACACTACTCTAATATCTACACCACTGCTGGTACATATACAGTGTGCTCTGAACGGTCTTATTTAGGGATGCCCAATGTGCCTTACTGCATATGCCACTTTTTGCCTCTACAACAACATCAACTACTACCTCATACATATACTGTGTACATTGACTCATACGCTGCTTTGCCACTTTGCAAA
The DNA here is from genome assembly GCA_038048925.1 of Garcialebias charrua. Classification (NCBI taxonomy): domain Eukaryota; kingdom Metazoa; phylum Chordata; class Actinopteri; order Cyprinodontiformes; family Rivulidae; genus Garcialebias; species Garcialebias charrua. The sequence continues at coordinate 20,759 of JBBPBX010021477.1, forward strand.
TGTCAATGCTAGAAACCTTTAGTTTATTTTAGTTATACTTTTTATACTCTTTTTTTATACCACTATGCAAAAAAACTCAGGACAGTGTTAGTTTTACTATTTTATGCTTATGTCTATTATTATATGTTTCAGTGTTTCAATGTTTAGATGTTTACTGTTGCACCGAGGGACTGAGAGAAACGCAATTTCGGTCCTGTGTATGTCCTGCACTGTACATATTGCAGATCTGACAATAAAGTTGACTTTGACTTTGACTTTGACTTTATATTTCCCCAAGATTGGGGGGGTCCGGACCCCCCCGACCCCCCCAGGATCTACGCCTATGTATGTAAGATATATATACATATATCAAATATCTCGGAAACCACAAAGCAGATATTTTTCAAACCAACAGAGTGTAATCACAAGATGTTCATGTACTAACTGTAAGCTGTTGGAGTTATTTGAATTAAAATTCGATTTTTTATAGACATAAGTGTGTCGACCTAGCTTATTTTTTTCTACTAGTATTTAACACATCTTATATCTCAGAAACCACAAAGCAGATATTTTTCAAACCAACAGAGTGTAATCACAAGGTGTTCTTGTACACATTGTAAGCTGTTGGAGTTATTTGAATTAAAATTCGATTTTTTTTTATAATTTATTTTCGTAGCACATGTGACAGGTTTGGAATTAGTCAAAACAAATCAATTTAAATCCAGCAGATTTGACCACAACGTGACATTATTAAGGACTTGTTCACCTGAGGAACCCTCGTGGTATAAAGCCAGCTATGAAATATATTTTTTAAGCTTTTATTTAGCTACATTTAAAAGAAAGAACGCCGATCGACCCCACCCGCGCGTGCACGTGTCGACCTACTTTGTTAAATCCAGCTGATTTGACCACAACGTGAAATTATTAAGGAACTGTTCAGCTCAAGCACCCTCTTGATATAACGTCAGCTATGAAATATATATTTTTAAAGCGTTTATTTAGCTACATTATAGAAATAAAGCCGGCGCCTGCGCACGCACGTGGCGAAACTACAGTACTTTTTTAAATCCTGCCGTTTTGACCACAACGTGAATTTATTAAAGGAGACCACAGATATGTTTTTAAAATTTTTATGGTATTTCTTTGGGGTTACCAGACACTGTTTATTCAATTTAATACACAAAATAATTCTTAGATAATCAATTATACCCTTTTTAATTCTGCCATTTTTAACTTTCGTTTTGAACGACCGGTTTATGATAATGAGATCTCGTGGCACGCCCTTCAAAGTTCTGCTTGCATTAACTCCGCCCTCCAAAGGCAGACGAGGAAGTCAACTCACGTTACTACCACAGAGCCGAGCTGACTGAGCTGAACTGGACCACGACAGATCAGAGTGTACAAGTTGTCGTGTCATTTTTTATTCTTCCTCTGTAATGTCTCCTCTGACTCTCCCACCCTCTGCCTGTGCGCGCGAGCTGGAGGGAGCGAGCAGTCACTGGCGGACACACATACACACACACACACACACACACACACTCACAGCGGTGCTGTCTTTTTATCTGAAAACTATCAATTTTAAATCTGCTTAGTGCTCCATTATCTTCGCCAGGAGGGTCAGAGAGGGTTTCTCCGAAACAAAAGGCTTTAAAAAAAAAAGGGGGGGGGAAATGCAATGGACAAGATGCGAACCCAGGTCTCCCGAGTGGCGGTCCAGCGCGCTAACCACTCAACCAAACTGGCAGTTGTGCAAAAGTAGTCCTTCATCATATAAGAAGTGTAATTCTTCTACGGTAATGTCGCCTGGACATTGCCATTAAAAATAACATTAAGCCACGCATCTCTGCTCTCTGAGACTGGAAGAGTGTGTATCGACACATGTTGTGTAATGCAGCCAACAACGCAACATTTAACTTTAGGAGCCATTCTGTTGAGATGAACTATAGACCTTTTACCAGTTGACGTCATCACGCAAAGCTCGCCTGAAACGAGCGTTCTGATTGGACGGCAAAAAGCCCTAACCGGATTCAGGGGCTAAGCAAGGGGTCGATGAGCTTCGTAATGATAGCGAGTTGTAATTTAGAAGCTTGTTTTCTTAAAATAGTGAACAACCGCTGGTCAAAATGCCTGAACATTGTGCCGCGGACACGAGAGGAGGAAACCGCACGCCCATACACATTGTCTTAGACAGGGTTGCTTTTTTTGGCTACAGATGAACCGTGCGCGCGGGGCTGCCTGGCCTGCACCTTCACCCAGCCAGGAGCCACCAAGTCCCGGCTACACCTGATCCAGTGCGCCCTGGAGGTCCAGAACCGGCTGGACCCAGCTAGGAGCCACTAAGTCCTGGCTACAGATGAACCGTGCGCGCGGGACTGCCTGCACCTAAGTCCCGGCTCAAAAAATCATGCATTTACTGGTAGCTTAATGATTTTAGAAGATTCGGTTAACGGTTGGCTTATCAAACGTTTTGACATTCCACTCACCTGCTCTTCAGTGGGGCCGAAGGAAGAATCTCCTTGCATGTCGCAGGTCGAAACAGGCAGAAACCCCACACACGCAGCGGAGACCGAAGAACAACGCGGTCTCGTCGAACTAGCTAGCTGCTGCTAGCTTAGCAGCTGTCCAGTAGCATTCCGCTGCGGGAGATCGTTCTCCGCCCTGTCTGTTTCCCATATCCAAGATGTAATGTAGGAACGTAATCCACGGAGCTTGGATCATTAATGTCCATGCCAGATAAAAAACGCACACACGTTGATGCTTCGTGCCGGGGTGAAATCCTGCCTGTACCGGTCACCGGCCGGCGGTGGTACGGGTTTGCTCCACATCTTCCTTCTTTTAGTCGCTCTACTCGACTTTCCCAGAGGGACGTTGTAAAACGAACAAGTCTCACCTTCTTCTTTTACTCGTTGAAGTTGCCTGGAACAATTATAAACACAATAAAAGTCTTATTTCTCCATCGCGACCGTTGCCAGTAACGACAGCGTACCCGTGCTTCCGGAAAATTCTGGAAAAATGCGAGTGCGCATGCGCGATGACGTCAACTGGTAAAAGGTCTATTCTTCTTCTTCTCCATTTGATTTATGGCGGATCGCAAACAACTGTTAGGTGCATACCGCCACCTAGTGTGCAGGCTGAGATGAACTCAGGAACCGCGTGGGTGGAGCATTACCAGGGGTTGCTAGGTGACGGGGGCGGGACAAAGGTTGGGATGGGTTGTGGCTGTGGGTTGTGGCTGCGGTTTGTGACGTAACAAACCGCAGGAAGTGCAATCGGCGCGTTTCTATCTAAGATAAATAAATATACTTATAGTAAATAAACCACTGGGTGCATTTTTTTGGCCTTAGGACTGTTTTTTTATGAAGTAAATACCCAAAGTTGAGTACAAAAACATTAAAAAGTGAATTTTGCATCTGTGGTCCCCTTTAAGGAATAGTTCGGCTTAAGACACATATTTGCTATAATTTTAAATACAAATAATTGTTTTTACCATGTTAATCTTGTAAAGTCCTTCCGTCTTTGCTCCCTCGCGGCAGCCACTTCCTCAAACTCAGTCCAGCCTCCTCCCCACGGTTCGGGTCCAGCCGGCCTCAGCCTTGCTCTGAAATGAGTCCGGAATCTTGGCCCGGCGCCGCGCATATGTGAGGTGGAAATGCTGTCCAACGCGCGTTTGGCACGCAAATATGACGTCACATCCGACCCGCGCCACCAAGTGGAAAAGGGGCATAAGTCAGTGACTCACCCCCCTTGAACTGTAGTTGGCTAGAATGTTACCTTGGCTTCATTGATTGGTTGAATTGTATGACTGACAAACAGAGATAGGAAAAATAGAAAGATGTACACTCAGAGATTAAAAACAAAAAACTTCCCGTCGTCCAGTCAGGGGGGGCACAGCTGACTCTGTGGGGGGGAATGTACCTCAATGCCCGCCCATGCAGCCGGGTCTGTTCGTACAAACGCGTAAAAGGAGCACTGTCCAAAATACTTCATACTATAGTTGGAACACAAAAATCAAACATGTTTTTCTCCTGCCTGGATATTTTTTAAATGTTTTTTATTTTGCTGCAATGCCCATTTGACTATGTATTTAAATGTGAACCCTCTAGCAATCTCCTAGGTTAAGATGTTCTATGTTGTTTAGCGAGCTGAACCTGAACCACAAGCCATCAACAAGGATCTGGATGGCTTCTCCAGTGATGGCATAGTTACATTGAAAAAGTAACTTAGTTAAGTTACTGATTAGTCCTTGGGAAAAGTAACTTAGTTAAGTTACTGATTACTTGATTTGGAAAGTAACTAAGTTAGATTACTAAGTGAAGAGTCTTAAACTCTTAGACGTGCTCAAAAGGAGAGAGAGAGAGAGAACTTGTATAAAAAAGTATTAAGACAGGCAAAAGGGTTATGATTAATCAGAGTACAGACATAAAATACATTTATATGCATATAAATGGGAGCAGAATATACAGAACCTTCCTCCGTGGTGTTCCCTCAAAAGTGCTCAGCCCTGTGATAGTGTGTTCTTCTGATATTTGCATCTTGTCGTGTTCCAATTGGATGTTTCAAGATTAGACTAGCTGCTTCTAGCTCATTACCATGGTGTTCAAGGTTGCTGCACTGACCTAGTCTTGTGCAGTTTGCAAACTCTTAGTTTGCTGTGTTATTAGTAGAATTTTAGCAGACTGTGGGCAACTACACTAATTGATCGCTAATGATTTCTAGCTGTGTGTGTGTCATTAATCTAATATGTAAATGTGTCTCTATATGTGAGCTCTAATATGTATGAAGATAAAATCAGTAAAAGGTGTATAAAACAGTGTCATAACTCTTCATTCCCTCTCTTGACCAATCGAAGATAGGTCAAAACAACCTGTAGGACCCCATCCGGAACCCCCAAAAGAGACCCCAAACCAACACACATCAACACAACTCCAACACCTAAAAACCCCATAAAACACAGCTACAAACACCCCCATCTGACACCAGAAACAATCACCACTAAAATCCAAAAAATACAACCACCAGATCCTAACCCAACCTCCATCTGACTCCAAAAACGCTAAAACCTAAAGCACCCAAAAAATCTACAACACACTACAATATCTAAATGTGTGATCCTTTAAATGTGAGATTTACAGTTTAAAATTTAACTGATTTACCGGTACCCCAAATACTGATGCTTTTAAGAATTCAAGAGAGTAGAAACACCTTTACAATTTAAAACACAGTTTTAGTCCTTTTGATTTAATAAAAAAACACACTCAGTTTTGTTCTTCTCAGATCTTGCTGAATGCCACCCTCCTTAAACGGCAGCTGAAATGTTGACACGTCACCAACCCTTTTCGGGCTGCAGATTGCTGAAGATAATAAGCCAGCTGGTACTTTGATCAATTTCCCTGATCCACTGGCAAGCAAACTGCCCCACCCCAACAGGATGGATAATCTTCCCTCTTTGGCTCTTCTTGCTGCGCAGAGTGATGGATGTCTCCACCTGCGACACTCTGCACGACCGCTGTAGCCCCCTTCCCTCTGAAGGCTACAACATAGAAATTTCAGGATGCTTTTTCTCAAGACGCAGATCACCTCATCAGGACCAGATCACTTCCACAGAAAACTGCATGCCCAGAACACTGAATGACGTGTCTTCCACGTTTCCCTTCCTCCACAGGAAGGAAGAAAGGAAAACCCCAAACGACACTGGATCACCGCTGGATCAAGGATGAAGAACCTGCACCACTCGTTCAATGTGTACCCAACCTGCTCCAGATGCAATGGGGAGCCCTTTAGCACTGATGCTCCACCAGGGCCGTCTCGAATGGGATCAGAGGATGGTGGGACTCTTTGGCTGCAGCACGTTCACTGAGATGGAACCGTGTGGATCCCCTGGCATTCCCACGCACCGTCTGGGATGTGCGTTCAGTGCCCTCATACTGGTTCATACTGACCAGGACCATCTGGTCTGGCCTCCTTTGTAATCTGTTGAGAAACTCTAGACCACAAGCTTCGAATTGTTAGACTAAACATAGGGCCTTCTTGGTTTAACCCACTTTACTCCTCTAAGAGATTGGTGAAGGCCTGGTTGACTCCTAACGAGCACAATCTACGTATCAATGATGAATCAATCATACTTGTTATCCTCTAATCTCAATGAAGTAAGCTAATATTTTCAATTGTGATAATAAAAATTGTTCAAATAAAATAAAATTCCATCCTCACCCAGTTCAAGGGGGTACAGTCCTAGATCCGCCTGTTGGGGGCAACGTTATCTCCGTCACAAACAAACTCTCAATAAAATTTAAATCGTATTACAAAGAAAGAATCATGCATGTTAGTAGAGTTTAGGAGAGGCTTAATCTTCATTAGGGTTGATTATGAGTAGTCTGAGACGGTTCATACTTACAAAAATACTGTACCTTTTCACTCAGCTTATAGCAGAAATTACACATAAAAGTAACATGGCATGCAGTGGAAATACAGAATTCACAAAACATTGTACACCTGTGGTTCTATACACCTTATTCCTGAGTCAATAAGTCACCTGTAGTCCAGTCAAGTCAACGGTGTATAAAACAGTGTCATAACTCAATCCTCTGATCAGTTCCACTTCAGGTTTGAGTGGTTTGAGCCTGCAGGCCAGGAAACATTTCCAAGGGGCGTCCCCCATCTAGAGATCTGCTTCACACACAGTTCACAGAGGAAAAAACATTGTTGTTAATTGCTCATATAAACCTTTAAGATGCCTCATGCTGTATGAGTGACGATTTCATTCATTCCAAATCTAAAACCTCTGTATGAACTAACCTTTTCCTAAGTTGTCTTCCTATTTAAGAATATGCTTAAACCGATACTCCTCCCTCCATGACCTGAGTAAAGAAAATAAACGTTCAAGACTGACTGCGCGCTCAACATCGACGCAAGTGGATTTAGTTTCTAATGCCAATTTATCAGTTCTCCTTATTACGCTTTATATAGTAAAATGTATTTACCCTCTATTAGTTAATTTGGAAGTATTTTTATTTCTAGGAATTTTAGGAGCCCTTATCAACCTACCGTATTCACCGGAGGAAAATACGCTCCGGTGTTTAAGACGCTTTGTCCAATTATTAACAATAAACAAGAAAAAAACGTACACAATACGCCCCGGTGTTTAATACGCGTCATCACCACGCGACGCGTCAGCGCCTCATTTGCCCTAATCAAGATGGCGGCGACAGAAGCAAGCGAGTACGAAGATCTTCACAAGGAAACACGGTAAAACAATTATTTCTTTGCGAGAAAAAAAATATTTCTTAGCTGACTTCATAGCAGACGGGCTCCTGAGCTTAACGAAATGTTCAAATCAGCTGGATTTTTAAAAAAAAAGTTCGCTGAATTTTAGGCAGGCGCCAGGCGGGTCAAACCGGACGCTTTCTTTCTTTAAATTTAGCTAAATAAACGCTTAAAAAATATATTTCTGAGCTGACTTAATAGTAGACGTACTCCTGAGTTTAACGAAATGTTCAAATCAGCTGGATTAAAAAAAAAAAGTTCGCTGAATTTTAGGCAGGCGCCAGGCGGGTCAAACCGGACGCTTTCTTTCTTTAAATTTAGCTAAATAAACGCTTAAAAAATATATTTCTGAGCTGACTTAATAGTAGACGTACTCCTGAGTTTAACGAAATGTTCAAATCAGCTGGATTAAAAAAAAAAAGTTCGCTGACTTTTATGCAGGCGCCAGGCGGGTCAAACCGGACGCTTTGTTTCTTTAAATTTAGCTAAATAAACGCTTAAAAATATATTTCTTACCTCACTATAGCAGACGGGCTCCTGAGCTGAACCAAATGTGAAATCAGCTGGATTTAAAAATCCGCGGTGTGGTTTATGAGTGGTATCTTGCAAACAAAAACAGCTACATCCACAGCAGGGAGCGGGCAGCGACAGAGTCATCAGTCCGACCAAAGGAGGCTTTTTTCGGACACAGCAAGTAGAAACTTCTGGAAGTGGCCCCTCTTCCTCTTCACTCTCTGAGTCCTCTGCTGGCTGCTGCCTACAGCGCCCGTATAGCGGCCGAAACTGGTACTGCACCATTTTCGCCAAAAATGAAAAACGAAGAATCAGAGCGAAAAATGAGTCTAAAAATATGGGAAAAAATCCATAAATAATACTCTTCTGTGTTTAATACGCTGGACATTCAAATGAGCAAAAATACTGCGTATTATAGACCGGTTTTTACGGTAGTTATTTTCAGGACCAAATTCAACCTCTCTATTTTTAGGAACATTTGTCAACCTCTCACCCTCATGAAACAACACTCTTCCCTTGTTTCAATCCTGAAGTCTGCACGCAAAAGTTATTTGGTCGTCAAATTGGAAACAGTGTTTAAATTTACCATTCTCCGTCAGGATTCCAGAAAAATGTTTCCCCAAGGCCCGGCCTACTGCCACCTCTAATTTGGGTTCAAAACCCACATGGCTAAAGGTGATCTGAAGTATCACCACTTTCCACAAGATTATAATTATTTACTGAAGTGTATCTGTCGTTGCAAATCAGACTCCCGACATGCACTCTGCGAAGGACACCTGTTACCCTCTCTTCAGCTCTAAAAAATTGTATGAATGTATGTGGATAAGCCAATTTAACCTGCCAAAAAATATATGTTTTAACCCGTTTTAGGGTCAGGAGCTGGGATCATTTCCCTTGCTTTCTTTAAGCTTCACCCCAGAGTTACAGGAACTAGAAAAAGTACTTGACAGACCCACATAAGTACAGTCTAACTAAGAATCATGAGGCCCGCGCTGGCAGGTCCTAAATGTACATATGTGTTTCATTTAAAAATTTATCTTAGCAACTGTAGTTTTGATCCCTGATACTAAGATCATTGACAGATCTTCACAGATCAATATGGGGTGCGGCCTTCACCGGACTGCTGAGATGGGTGACTTCAGGACCGTTCTCATCATTTTCTTTTGGAGAATGTATTCAGCTGTGTCTTGTACCAGTCTCCAGTGTGATGTCACTGAGCTGATTTTCCCGTCCCGGACGCCCTCAAATCCGGACGGCATGTTCTGGCCATTTGTGCTTGATGACCGTGTTTTGACAGTTCTTTGACAAAGTCTTTGTTTCTGCTTGGCTGAAAGTCTTTGTTGACAGTCTAATCTTGGTTGACAGTCCAGTGTGCTGTCTTCGTTTAGTGCCTTGATTTCATTTGGTCTGGTATAAGCCCCTCGAAAGTTCTTTGAGCAGGGCTGCATCTGAGTCCAGCCATGTTGTTCTCAGTGAAGTCAGTGAGCCAGTTCTGGACACACCGTCATACTAAATCTGATCCGATCCAATCAATAACCACAGTAGCTGAGAGTCAAAAAATCAGATGTTGCATGTGTTTTGGATATAGTCCCTACCCTAATGCATGTACGACCATGTGTTCTGCAAACATGTGGTGGGATCCATCAGACTCACTCTTCCCGTTCCACGCACTCTGTCTGGTGAGGCTACTACAAAAAGAGTGAAAAATAGAAAAATGTAAAATCATTAACCGATCAGGATCAAAGTAATCATATGTTATTGTGGATCCTTCGACAGAGACACCTTTTAATCTGATCTGCACAACAGATCCAAAACATTAGTTTACCTAAAAGTGAAATAATCAATTTACCCTGAAACCAAAAAACTATTGTAGCCCACTTTTATTTCAGAAAATACTGTATCATGTATTGTTTTTTAATACCGCATTCCTAGTATATATGAGAATTAGCCAATTCCTTGAGCCCTCTAAGTTCTGCCCTCGCTTTGGATTTATTTATGTATTGTGTATAATTTTCATGTCTAAACTGCACCGCGGGATGCCCTCCTAAATTGTCAATTTGAAATTGTTAAGCTCAGTGGCTCATTTATTCAAAGTCAAAATATGGGCTCGTTCATTTTGGCTTGTTGTTCCAGGTATAGAACTATTAGTCGATTAATTTTTTTTAAAGTCCAATTCTCCATTTGTTGTTATAAATTGCGATTCACTCTATGTCCTCAATAGAAAAATATCGATTAAAATAAAGGTGTGTTTATTCAGGACCTGTTTGTGAGGGCTATTCCCTCTTTATTATTATTATTTATTCTTCAAACCCCAATCTGTCATCTTGTTGCTTTTAATGTCCATAATTCATACAAGCCAATATCAAACTTAACTTCCATTGTGCTACGTGTTAATACCCCCTATGTGTGCCCATTTAATTAAATGTTTTGTGTTGTACACGTTTCAGGGGAGAGAGAGGTTGTCAGCCCCTCCTGTTCTCTTCTTTTATTCATCTGACTCCAAACAGTTATTAAAATCTGTACCGGCATCCTTTTACTTTTATTAAATGTTTCAGAACGAATAACCCAACTGGATGACTAAATTAAATTACAAATAAAAGTGACTCCGACCTGTTTTTGGTTTCTCTAGAAATTATTACGCTTCTGTCTGCAGTACCTTTTTTCGTCCATTAGGGGTCTCCATTATACTCAGGCTGTACAGGAAACTACTGTCTTTTGCCTCCCTCCTTCCGGTCAACGCTCACAAGATGTGTACATTGATTCACTGGAGTTATTCCCAAAACAGTATGTCTTCCCAATCGGTAATCAAATTTCTCTGCTTCTTATATATGAGAAAATACAAGTATGATACGTTCGGTTCTACATTTGTTAATCTATTAAATTATCTAAATAAAACTTTGTTCTAACTTCAGCGCCTCAATGTTTTGTTTTATCATTTCTGCATTATCTACTGCCTATGTCTTGTCAGTACAGTAGTGATTATTTAATCCTCAGATAGCTTGTCCTAGTTTTAGTTTGTCCTAGTTTTTATCTTTTATTTTTTATCTGTATCGTAGGTAGCTACAGTATATGGTCCATATAATGTGGGGTTTGTTAAAATTTTATCTAGCATTTTCCATCTCAGAGATTGTTCAAATTCAAGATCTTTTTTATTGAATTTTTCATTTTTTTTCTTCAGACAACAACAACAACAACAAACAAAAACAACAACAACAAAAAAAACAACAATCAATCTAAGTTACAACATGTAGAAAATAATCCCTACCCAATCACTGCCAAAAGAAAAGGAAAAAAATAAATAAAAGGTAAAATAGCCAAGAGACTGCATTAACCTGAATGAGTTGTGTTGTCAAAGAGACTGGAACAGATTCAGGAAAGGTCCCCAGACATTCTCAAATTTACCCTCTTTCTGTTGGAGTGTGAATCTGATTTTCTCCAGCTTTAAACAGGACATGATGTCAGCCAACCACTGAGCGTGAGTGGGTGGAAACGGTTCTTTCCACCTAAGCAAAATAGCTCGTCTGGCCAGGAGAGAGGTGAACGATATTACATGTTGTTGGTTTTTATTTAGGTTTGTCATGCCCTCTACAAGACCAAACAGAGCAATCAGTGGGTCAGGGTTCAGGCGTGTATCTAGTACATGTGATAAAGTCTGAAAGATTTCCCGCCAATATTTGTTCAGAGATGGGCAAAACCAAAACATATGGGAGAGAGAGGCTTCAGCATGTTTGCATCTCACACAGTATGGGCTGACATCAGGATACATAGAGGACAATTTCAGTTTAGAGATGTGAGCTCTGTGCACCACTTTAAATTGTATTAGACAATGTCTAGCACAGAGAGAACTGGAGCTCACCAGTTTGAGTATGGAGGTCCAAGAGTCCTCTGAAATAGAGGAGCCGAGATCCTCTTCCCAAGCAGCTTTGATTTTATCTGAGGAAGCACGCTTCAAATCCAATAGTTTACTGTAAATGAATGAAATGGACTGTTTTTTATTTGGGTCTAGAGAAAGAATAGTGTCAACAATACTGCTATCAGTTGAAATGGAGAGGCTGGACAAATGAAGAGTAATAAAGTGCCGTATTTGGAGATACCTAAAAAAATTGGACTGGGGAAGACTAAATTTTTCACATAGTTGTTGAAATGAAGCTAAAGTGTTATTGAGAAACAAGTCATTGAAGCGTACTATACCCCTTCTTTGCCATTCTTTAAAAACAGAGTCCTGAGATGAGGGTTTGAAAAGTTGGTTAGACATGATAGGGCTATAGAGAGAGAAACTAGAGAAATTGAAACATTTACGAAATTGTGCCCAGATTTTTAGTGAGTGTTTTATAACTGGATTTATAACAGTTGTACAAGCCCAAAACCAGAAAAGTTGGCACGTTGTGCAAATCGCAAATAAAAACAGAATACAATGACTTGCAAATCTTTTTCAACCCATATTCAACTGAATAGAATGCAAAGACAATATATTTAATGTTCGAACGGAGAAACTTTATTTTGTTTTGCAAATAACCATTAACTTAGAATTCAATGGCAGCAACACATTGCAAAAAAGTTGGCACAGGGACATATTTACCACTGTGTTACATCGCCTTTCCTTTTAACAACACTCAGTAAACGTTTGGGAACTGAGGAGACCAATTTTTGAAGCTTTTCAGGTGGAATTCTTCCCCATTCTTGCTTGATGTACAGCTTAAGTTGTTCAACAGTCCGGGGTCTCCGTTGTCGTATTTTACGTTTCATAATGCGCCACACATTTTCAATGGGGGACAGGTCTGGACTGCAGGCAGGCCAGGGGAGGACCCGCACTCTTTTGCTACGAAGCCACGCTGTTGTAACACGTGCAGAATGTGGCTTGGCATTGTCTTGCTGAAATAAGCTGGGGCGTCCATGAAAAAGACGTCGCTTGGATGGCAGCATATGTTGCTCCAAAACCTGTATGTACCTTTCAGCATTAATGGTGCCTTCACAGATGTGTAAGTTACCCATGCCTTGGGCACTAATGCACCCCCATACCATCACAGATGCTGGCTTTTGAACTTTGCGCCTATAACAGTCCTGATGGTTCTTTTCCTCTTTGGTCCGTAAGACACGACGTCCACAGTTTCCAAAGACAATTTGAAATGTGGACTCATCAGACCACAGAACACTTTTCCACTTTGCATCAGTCCATCTCAGATGAGCTCGGGCCCAGCAAAGCCGGCGGCGTTTCTGGATCTTGTTGATGAATGGCTTTTGCTTTGCATAGTAGAGCTTTAACTTGCACTTACAGATGTAGCGACGAACTGTAGTTACTGACAGTGGTTTTCTGAAGTATTCCTGAGCCCATGTGGTGATATCTTTTACACACTGATGTCGGTTTTTGATGCAGTACCGCCTGAGGGATCGAAGGTCACGGGCATTCAATGTTGGTTTTCGGCCTTGCCCCTTACGTGTAGTGATTTCTCCAGATTCTCTGAACCTTTTGATGATATTACGGACCGTAGATGGTGAAATTCCTAAATTCCTTGCAATAGCTCGTTGAGAAAAGTTGTTCTTGAACTGTTCGACAATTTGCCCACGCATTTGTTCACAGAGTGGTGACCCTCGCCCCATCCTTCTATGTGGATGACTGAGCATGTCAAGGAAGCTGCTTTTATACCCAATCATGGCACCCACCTGTTCCCAATTTGCATGTTCACCTGTGGGATATTCCAAATAAGTGTTTGATGAGCATTCCTCAAATTTCTCTGTCTTCTTTGTCACTTGTGCCAGCTTTTTTGAAACATGTTGCAGGCATCAAATTCCAAATGAGCTAATAATTGCAAAAAATAACAAAGTTTACCAGTTCGAACGTTAAGTATGTGGTCTTTGCAGTGTGTTCAATTGAATATAGGTTGAAAAAGATTTGCAAGTCATTGTATTCTGTTTTTATTTGCGATTTCCACAACGTGCCAACTTTTCTGGTTTTGGGCTTGTAAGTGGTGGAAGCGGGAGTGAGGATCCCAAGAAAGCCACGGAGGACCATTTCCCAGAACACTGTGACTCCATCTCTACCCAGTCAGGGCTGTCAGGCCTGTTGTAATAGAATGACCAGAATGCTAGACAGTGCAAGTTTGCTGCCCAATAATAAAAGCGGAAATTTGGAAGGGCAAGACCGCCTGCGGCCTTAGTTTTTTGGAGATGTGTCTTATTTAAGCGTGGACGTTTTCCTTGCCACAGATATGATGAAATGATGGAATCTAACTGAACAAAGAATGAACCAGGGATAAAAACAGGAATATTTTGAAAAAGATATAAAAACTTAGGTAAAGTGACCATCTTGACTGAGTTAATACGGCCTGTGAGGGAAATGGAAAGCGGTGACCATCGGGATAATGCCTGCTTTGTCTGATTCAACAGAGAGACAAAGTTTTCTTGATATAAATCTTTATACCTCCTCGTAACTGTAACACCCAGGTAAGAGAATTTTGTCTTCTCAATTTTAAGAGGCCATTTACCAAAGTCAAGAGTCTGCGCCAGGGTATTGACAGGGAAAATTACACTTTTACTCAGGTTTAATTTGTAACCAGAGTTTATTCCAAATTCCTCAAGTAATGATAAAACGGAGGGCAGCGTGTCAGTCGGATGAGAAATGAAAAGTAAAAGGTCATCAGCATAAAGGGAGACCTTGTGCTCCATATCGCCTCTCCAGATTCCTGAAATTGTGTCACAGGACCGCAAGGCAGTGGCAAGAGGTTCAATTGCCAGGTCAAAGAGCATAGGGCTCAGTGGGCATCCCTGGCGAGTTCCTCGATGTAGACTGAAGGGTTTTGATATCTGAGAGTTGGTACGAATGGTTGCGGTGGGATGTGAATAAATTAATTGCACCCATGTAATGAAATTGGGGCCAAAACCAAATTTGTCAAGAACATTAAACAAGTAGTCCCATTCAACCCGATCAAATGCTTTCTCTGCATCAAGGGAAATAACACACTCAGGAACAGTATCCGAAGGAGAATAAATAATGTCAAAAAGGCGTCTGACATTAAAAAAGGAGTGCCTGCCTTTAATGAATCCAGTCTGGTCTTTTGATATGATCAAAGGAAGGATCTTTTCCAACCTTTGAGCAAGAACTTTGGCTAAAATTTTGGCGTCTGTATTTAAAAGGGAGATTGGTCGATAAGAGGAACAGTGAGTTGGGTCTTTTCCTTTCTTTGCAATGAGGGTAATGCAGGCCTCTAAAAAAGATTTCGGAAGGGATCCTTGGTCAAATGACTCTAAGAGAACCGAGTGTAGGAGTGGGGAAAGTAATGAAGAAAATTTCTTAAAAAATTCAGCAGGGAAGCCGTCAGGACCCGGACATTTGCCAGACTGCATTACCGATACAGCTGACACAATTTCTGTCAGGGATATTGGGATCTCCAGTGCATCTTTCAGGTTGGGTGTGAGTTTTGGCATGTTGGTCTTTTCGAAAAACTGAGAAGATAAATTCTTGTTGGTTTGGGATTCTGAAGTATATAAATGGGAATAAAAGTCCTTAAATGCTCTGTTAATTTGTAAATGATCTAGAGTTGTGGTGCCGTTCTCTAATTGGATCTTAGGGATGATTTGTTTAGCCATGGCACCCTTCAACTGATTTGCCAGTAGTTTTCCTGACTTTTCTCCATGTATGTAAAATGATGATTTACTTTTCAAAAGTGATTGTTCTATTGAGTATGTAGACAATAAATCAAACTTAGTTTTGAGTTCTACTTTTTTTTTGTACAGATTAGGGCATTTGTTTTGAGCATATTGTTGATCAATTTCTTTTATCTGCTGGGCTAAATCAGTT
Source organism: Garcialebias charrua (assembly GCA_038048925.1). Lineage (NCBI taxonomy): Eukaryota > Metazoa > Chordata > Actinopteri > Cyprinodontiformes > Rivulidae > Garcialebias > Garcialebias charrua. The sequence continues at coordinate 36,309 of JBBPBX010021477.1, forward strand.
CTTTCTTTTTGAGATTTTTGCCTCAGCCGGGCGGTATATGAAATGATTTGTCCCCTAAGATAGGCCTTAAGGGTATCCCAAACTGTTGACAGTGGGATCCCAGGAGTTCTGTTTATGGATAGAAAGAAGGTTATTTCTTTTTCTATAAATGTAACAAAATCATTGTTTAACAGTAACGTTGAATTGAATCTCCACTGTCTACTCCTTATAGGAATGTCAGGGAGGGACAAAGACAGAGTGACAGGTGCATGGTCTGAGATGACAATACTGTGGTAGTCACAGCCACGGACAGAGGGAAGAAGTTTGTTGTCCATGAAAAAGTAATCGATCCTCGAGTATGAATGATGAACATGAGAAAAAAAAGAATATTCTCTCTCAGCTGGGTGTAAAAAACGCCATACATCGCACAGGCCATACTTAGATAGAAAGGCACGAATAGTGTGGGACGACCTGCTGGCTGTGGCAGGGTTTGTAGAGGATCTGTCCAAAACTGGGTCCAACCAGCAATTCAAGTCACCACTGAGTATCAATGAGTATGTGTTTAGGTCCGGGAGCAGTGAGAATAATTTCTCAAAGAAACCAACATCATCCGTATTTGGGGCATAAACGTTAACTAGCACTACTGGTGTGTTGTACAATTTACCGGAAACAATCACAAAACGACCATATTTATCTGAGTTAACTTGAAAAGGTTCAAATGAAATGTCTTGACTGATGAGGATCGAGACGCCCCGAGCCTTTGCTCGAAATGAGGAATGGAAACTCTGCCCGTGCCATGTTTGCAGTAATCGTTTGCTATCGTCACTTCTAATGTGAGTCTCCTGCAGGAAAGCAATGCCTGTATTTAACTGTTTTAAATGAGAGAGCACCTTCCTTCTCTTGACGGGGTGGTTTAAACCTTTGACGTTCCAGCTTGACAACACCAACTGACCACTCATATTACTAATAATTTGTATAAGAAAGGTAGGTAATACAGTCTAATGTGTTGATGGCTGTGCAGTTCTTGGCAAAGTGAAAGAAAATATAAATTAATGGCAGTGATGGACCCCCCACCCCCCTCCCTTTCCCACCCTGGACAGCTGCAACAGACAGAAGCAGCAAGCTCCATAGAAATTAAAAATAAGTCTCCTGTCTAACTTTTAAACTAGTGCTCCAGTATCATCAGAGGAAAAAAAATGTATAAGCACCTCATGCAAGGCCAAAAATGTACACATAGATGTGTGATCACGCATACACATATAAACAAGGTTAAATTAATCCTAATCCTAAATTAAATCTTCAATCAGTCCAAGACCAATTCAAGATTCAATTCAAGATAGTCAACAGGTAAACAAGAAGAGGAAAAATGTTAATAGTTCAAAATAATATATTAAAAACATTATATATTTCACCCATTTTTATACCTGGATAGGCCTACTTCAATTATTTATGTGCCTAAATACCTAATGCCTAAAAAAAAAAAAAAATTTTTATAAGCACCTCACAAACTAGTTTAAAGTATGCAAGGCCAAAAAATGTAGACACATAAATGTGTACCGGTAATCACGCACACATATACAAACGTAAAGTTAAATTAATCCCAATCTCAAATTAATTATCAATCAATCCAGGACTAACCCAAGATTCAGCTCAAAATAGTCAACAGGTAAACGAGAAAAGGAAAAATGTTTCATTTAAAAAATGTTAATAGTTCAAAAAAAGCTGCAACTAAAAAAGTCTCAGATAATCAGAGTATGGGCAGAGTCCCGCTCATCTGTTCCTCACCTCATGCAAAGAAAAGTTTAGTGTAACAATCAAAGCCAGTGCGGGAACAGCGCATTGTTCATCAGTTAGAAGAAAAGTTTAAATATTACTTGCGCTGTGAAGCTTGAAAGGTGTCACCGAACCTCTGCGCCTCCTCCACAGAGCCCAGCCACTTTCTGTCTCCAGCAGGTAAAGTCACGCGAAGTCAAGCAGGAAAAAGCAGAGCAGGTTTTAGACCCAGAGAATACAGTGCGGCCATCACGTCCTTATAGTCCACTCGCTGGTTGAGGACTTCTGGGCTGTAGTCTTCCACGATCCGCACCGGTTTTCCCTGGTATTCAAGCCTGCCTCTGCGTCGGGCCTCCCGGATCAGCAGCTCCTTCACCTGGACCCGGTGCACTCGTAGGATAACCGGGCGCGGCCGCTGGTCCGAGGCGGGTTTCGGAGCGAGGGTTCGATGAGCCCGGTCCAGTTCGGGTGGAGAAGGAAGCGTGTCACGCCCGTAGATGTCACACAGCAGGTTGGAGAAGAAGTCTGTGGGACGTCCGCTTTCAATAGATTCCGGTAAACCCAGCACACGAATATTCTGCCGTCTGCTTCGATTTTCTAAATCCGCCAGTTTAGATCTTAGTCTGGCGTTTTCCTCCTGCAGAGTTGAGCAGGTGTTTTCCACCTCCGACATGCGCTGGCTCAGGTCGTTAGTGACAAGTTCCAGTGATGACACACGCTGGCCGTGTTCCTCCACCGCGAGCCGAGTTTGGTCCAATTTGATATCCAGCTGGTGAAAAGTTTGTTTAAACTCAGCTGACAGCGCAGCGCGGTGCTCCTCCAGCAGCGAGGTGCTCCACCAGCAGCGAGGTAATTGCCTCGAGGGTTAGGCCAGCGTCATCCTTCTCAGCGTCTTTCTTCGATCTTGTCGACTTTTGAGACATTTTTAATTTAAAATCTTCAAAAGAGATGCTTGATAGAAATTGTGTGCGTGATGATAGGCAAAAAATATTACATATAGAGGGCTTGGTGGTACTAAAAAATAAATTTTACCCGGAGCACTGGCAAGTGCGACTCACTCCATCTCACGACCACACCCGTTCCCCAATATTTTTTTTAAGAGAGAAAGAAAGAAAAGAGAAAGTAAGACAACAAATCAACAATTATCAACCAAAAGAGCACAAGGCAAGCACACCCAACCTCCGTCCACAATCCTGCAAAGCACATGACAGAACACAACAATGGAACATTTATTCAATTCATTCAACCTTTATTTATACAGGCTAGCCTCGTTGAGCCACGGAGACTCATTTACAAGAGGGACCTGTCTCACTCACACCCAGGGTCAATTTAGAGTTACCAATCAGCCTAACATACATGCATAAAGACTAATAATATTCATGAGCTTGCAGTAGAATTCTATAAATACACATACCCATACCTACAAATATATATATAGTATACATACATATACTTTTATATTCATTCATATACCCATCTACATATCTGCATATATCTATATATACATCCCTGCATCCATTTGTGTGTGGTTGTGAGCATGCATAAGTGAATAAGGTTCCTCCAATAGAACATTTAGTAGCGACTGTGAAGCATCAGAGATCCGTCCCCCCAAAGCCCGAGGCAGACGAAGGGGCGATCAAAGCCCAAGACCCCAGGAAGGACCCCCCGAACAGGACGAGCCACTAGCCCACTCCCCAGATCCTACCAAGGGGAAGAACCGAACGAACCCCAGCAGCGACCTCATACAATGACCCCCCGGGGTCGCCCGCGACAAATTCACAGGCCCCCGCCGGAGCCCGCTGCCCCGACGTAGCCCCAGGACCGATCACCGAGGCCCGGGCACCGGGGACGCCCACCCCTCAGGTCCAGACCCGACCGGACCAGAGGACACGAGCCCCACCAGGCAGCCACCAGGCCGAGCCGACAAACGCCCAGCCCCAGATAGGGAGGGCCCCAAGCACGCCCGTAGGCAAGGAACACCCACCAGGGGGCCACGTGGCAGGAGCGCGACACTAAGTAGCCACAGAAGTATCAGAGAGGGGGCAGACCAAGTCCCAGCCTGACACTTAAACATTCATACACAGACATATTCATTCAGACCCACCCTCATCCTCACCCTCAGTTGCAGAAAGACAAACAATAACGACACGTTCCATTCATAATCCCGATGCACACTCTATACCCCCTAGGTCCAAGACATGTACCTGCCCCCTACATGGGGCAGCCCACATCCAAACCCAGGAAGTAGCCCATTCATTCTGGGGTGGAGAGTAGCAGACATCCAAGATTCGGCCCACCCCTCGCCCTGCCGACAGGACAGGACACCCGAGTCAAAGCAGCCCCAGAGGGAGCGCACAGTCAGCCCCGCCCACTGCGAACCCCCAGGTCCCAAACCTCCCACATCCCAGGACAACCCCTGACGGCCCACCCCCAGAATGTCCACCAGGCAACCAGGGGGGTAAGAGAAAAATAAATAAATAATATATATAAATATAAATAAATACATAAATAAATAAATTGAAATTAACAAATCAAAACCCCGACACACACACCCCCGTCCCCAAATGCACTGTTGGTGAGTGTTGTTGTAAAGTGTACTTAAAAAGGAAAGAGCAAGAGCAAAGGCTGGCATTATACCAGTTTCCCCTCCACTCCAACTCTAACCCAGGCCCTAACTGTCTAAATGCATATTGTTGAGTGAGCTTAGGCATGGGGGCGAGAGTGATGTCATCCCGCCACCCATAACCGTAGTGCTCATTCTATTCCCTATATGTGACTTTTATGAGGATGTTTATGAATGACTGTCTAAAGTGTATATAAAATTGAGTCCCAGGTGGTTCTGAACAACAGAGATGTAAAACCGTTGTAGCACACCGAGACCCAAATTCCCTATATGTATTAATTTAGGATGAAGAGGGCGGAGGTGCGTGGTGAGGGATGGGGAGAAAATATCTGCAGGAACAATGCTCCCGCAGCGAGTAAGCTCCCCCGCTGACCCTGCGAACCCCCCCCTCCCCCAGTTCGCCAAGGTCCACCCAAGGAGCGAGGCAAAATAAACACCTCTCCGACCGCCAGGTCATTGGGTCAAGACCAGAGAGGGACAAGGTCCCGAGGGCCGCAAACAGCAGAACCAACAGCTCACACCCACCAGGGCCCGCCACGACCCCTGCGAACCGCAGTCAGCCCGCCGCCCAAGAAGACACAATATCCCACATGGACGACATGGCCAAGAGCGCCCGCCCAACCGCCGACAGAGCCAGGAAGCACCGAGAACAGGCCCCAACCAGGGCCCGCACACCGGGCAAGCATAGTCCAAGACCATCATCAAGGACATCCACCTAGTCCCCACCCCAGAAGAAATACTACACCCACCCTTCATATTAACAACTTTCAGAACACATAACACATTAGACACCCAGGCTGGGTTTACCTGCCCCCTCCCATTGGTCACCAGTCACGCCCCCAGACACCCAACCCCCCAGCACATGAACCCCCAACCCACCAGCGAGCCGAGGGCCCCCGGCCAGAGTCAGGCACCAGAGCGCCAGCCAGCCCATGGCCCGGCGACCCGCCCGCCAGAGCCCAAGACCCCCGATCCCCACCAGGTCCAATCCCAGGGACGACACGCCCCCAGAGTCCCAAGCTCCCGCCCCGAAACCACCCCAGCACAGCCGAGTCACCGATCGGTGACCCATGACCGCCGCCACCGACCACCAGAGGGCCCGCATGCAGCCCCCAGCAGACATCCCCCAGAACCCCCCCGGTCCTCCCAGGTCGAAGGCAGGGTCCTCCCCGCCCAAGCAGCCCCAACCCCCCGGCGCCCAAACCCCAACCTCCCCCCACACCAGCCCCAATGCCCCACAAGGCCAGATCCCAGACCCCCCACCCTCACTACGTAACGGAGCCGATCAAAGAATGCCAAATAGATTGATCCGATGTGTCGGCAGATGCTGTTTCAAGACTAATATGATCTAACAGAAGATTTTTATACTGATTAATGCTAAGATTATTTTTATTTTTCCAATTTACGAGTATGGTTTTCTTTGCGATGCATAAGGCAGTGAAAAGCATATTGGATGCATTTTTTTCTAGTATAACATCATCAAAGATACCCAATAAGCAAACAGATGGAGAGAGAGGGATATTAAATTTCAAACACTTAGACAAGTCCTCACATACCTGTACCCAGAACCTCTGAACGGGTGGACAGAACCAGAGTGCGTGAATATAATCATCGGGTATATTACTTATGCACTGTGAGCAGTTGATAGATGGTGTAAA
>JBBPBX010021478.1:0-15332 GCA_038048925.1 Garcialebias charrua
AGAATATAGTATTTTATCAATTATGTATAGGGCTCATAATAACACATTACCTTTAAATATCCAAAGAAATTTTATAAAAAGACAAAGTTATTACAATCTCAAAGGGACAGAGATATTCATCAAACCACAATTCAGAACCAGCTTAAAAGGACGGTCTACCTCAATTCAGGGAATTCGATTGTGGAATGCTCTGGAGAGTGATGTTAAAAATGAAAAATCAATGTATACATTTAAGAAAAAGGTCAAAAAGGACTTGCTCAAAAACTATATATGATGTAATCTTGCGTGTTTGTGTATTACAATTATGTTGTACTTATGATGTACGGTACGTTTGTGTATTACAGTTAGAAAAATTAAGTAGAGTTATTCATTTTATGAAGCAGTTTGTGTATTACAGTTAGAAAAATTAAGTAGAATTATTCATTTTTGTGATGAATTTGTGTATTACAATTAGGAAAATTAAGTAGAATTATTCATTTTGTGAACATCTTGATGTTGTGCCATCTTTTAGTTTGTGTATTTCAATTAGAAAAATTAAGTAGAATTAAGTAGAATTATTCATTTTATGATCTAGTTTGTGTATTACAGTTAGGAAAATTAATTAAAAAAAAAAAAAAATAGGAAAATTAAATAAAATTATAAAAAAATAAAATAAAATAAAAAAAAAATAAAAAATTAGAATTAGAAAATTAATTAGAATTATGGGTGATGTAGTTTGTGTATTACAGTTAGAAATATTAAGTAGAATTATTCATTTTGTGATCTAGTTTATGTTTTACAGTCAGGAAAATTAAGTAGAATTATTCATTTTGTGATGTAGTTTGTGTATTACAGTTAGGAAAATAGGTAGAACTATTCATTCTGTGATGTTGCTTGAAAGTTATCATTGGTTGAACAAACTGTGAAATAGGGGCAGATATAATAAGATTTCATCTTCTTTCTGCTCCCTTCATTTTATCCTACTTGTAATCTTGTATCTGATGAAACTGTCTTGTATTGTTCTTTTAAAATGAATGAATAAACATCAAATCAAATCAAATCAAGGAGACAGGAATACTGTATAAGGAGATGCAACATAAAGCAAAAAAGGGGGTAGCTAAGGCAAATCAGAAGGCATATCATGAGTTGTATGGAAGGCTGGACACTAAAGAAGCCAAAAAGGACTTGTACCAATTGGCGAGACAAAGGGATCAGGCTAGAAAGGATGTGCAGCAGGTTAAGCTTGTTAAAGATAGGAATGGTAATGTTCTAACAAGTGAGAAGAACAAGACGGGAAGATGGAAGGAGTACTTTGAGGAGTTAAATAATGAAGAGGATGAAAGGGAAAGAAGAGTAGAGGTCATTGAAACTGTGGACCAGGAAGTGGGAAAGATTAGTGAGGGTTAAGTCCAGAAGCTCTGAAAAGAACAAAGAAGGGGAAGGCAGTAGGAACTGATGACATACCAGTGGAGGTTTGGAAATGTCTTGGAGAGATGGCAGTGAGTTTTTGACTCAAATATTTAATGGAATATTTGAGGGTGAGAAAATGCCTGAAGAATGGAGAAGTGTGCTGGTGCCCATTTTTAAGAACAAGGGTGATGTACAGAGTTGTAGCAACTACAGGGGAATTAAGTTGATGAGCCACACGATGAAGATCTGGGAGAGAGTTGTGGAAGCAAGACTTAGACAAGAGGTGACTATCTGTGAGCAGCAGTATGGTTTCATGCCAAGAAAGAGCACCACAGATGCCATCTTTGCTTTGAGGATGTTGATAGAGAAGTACAGAGAGGGTCAGAAAGAACTCCATTGTGTGTTTGTGGATTTAGAAAAAGCATATGACAGGGTGCCAAGAGAGGAGGTGTGGTATTGCATGAGGAAATCTGGAGTGGCAGAAAAGTATGTTAGACTGGTACAGGACATGTATGAAGACAGCAGGACAGTGGTGAGATGTGCTGTAGGAGTGACAGATAGCTTCAATGTGGAGGTGGGATTGCATCAAGGATCGGCTCTGAGCCCCTTCTTGTTTGCTCTGGTGATGGACCGACTAACAGATGAGGTCAGGCAGGAATCCCCATGGACTATGATGTTTGCAGATGACATTGTGATCTGTGGTGAGAACAGGGAACAGGTGGAAGAGAACTTGGAGAGGTGGAGGTATGCACTTGAAAGAAGAGGAATGAAAGTCAGTCGTAGTAAGACAGAGTACATGTGTGTGAATGAGAGGGAGGCCAGTGGAACAGTGAGGCTACAAGGAGCAGAGGTCACAAAGGTGCAGGACTTCAAGTACTTGGGGTCCACTGTCCAGGAAAATGGGGAATGTGGTAAAGAGGTGAAAAGAGAGTCCAGGCAGGATGGAGTGGATGGAGAAAAGTTTCAGGAGTGATTTGTGACAAAAAGGTGTCAGCAAAGGTCAAAGGAAAAGTTTACAAGACAGTGGTGAGACCAGCTATGTTGTATGGTCTGGAGACAGTGTCATTGACAAAAAGACAGGAGAAAGAACTGGAAGTAGCAGAAATGAAGATGCTGAGGTTCTCCTTAGGAGTGACAAGGATGGATAAGATCAGGAATGAGATAATCAGAGGTACAGCACATGTTGAACAACTGGGAGATAAAGTTAGGGAGGCCAGACTGAGATGGTTTGGACATGTCCAGAGGAGGGACAGTGGGTATATTGGTAGAAGGATGTTAGAAATGCAGCTGCCAGGAAAAAGACAAAGTAAGTAAGGAAATCCAAAGAGAAGATATATGGATGTAGTTAGAGAGGACATGGAGGTAGTTGGGAGTGAGGACAGAGGATGCAGAGGACGACTTGCTGTTGCGACCCCTGAAGACGGAAAAGCCAAAAGAAGATTTGATTGATAACCAATAAATACTTGCATTGTTGTCAGACGCACTTTTGAAAGTTCCTGCTTCAGAAAGTTATATTTACACAAACTTACAACATGTATATAAATAAATAAAACAAAGTTAAAAGATATATAGCTTTCAAAAAGCATCAAGGTCAGTCTTTGCTGAGAAGGTTCAAAGAAATTCTGGCTTCTTAGCAACTTTTGTTTTGTGACCTGTGAACTTTCAGGATGAAACCTGACAATTCTTTCCTCTACCTGGTTGTCTTTGAGCTCTTCAACATCTGCAACAACCAGAGACTCCAAGAACTTCACTCGGTCTTTGCCATGAACTTTGGTCTGACAGAAAAACACAAAAAATATATAGAAACAAACAAACAAAAGAGACATATGTAAACATAGTACAGGTATGTTAGGTTTTGCGATCATATACGTATGCATATATATTTTTTTAGTTTTATGGTTTGTCTAAATTGTTTGGGCTTTTTCATAAAATACTTCTGCAAAATGGCTGCTCAGACCAGCCCATCTCTATACGGGGCGGCCGTGGCGTAGTGGTAATGGCAGTCGTCCCCTGATCGGAAGGTTGGCCGTTCGAATCCCGGTTCCCCACACCATGTGTCGTTGTGTCCTTGGGCAAGACACTTAACCCCGAGTTGCTCCCGGTAGAACTGGAAAGCACCTTGCATGGTAGTCTGCCGCTACCGGTTTATGAATGTGTGTAGCATTCAATGTGTGTAGCACTTTGAGATTTTCACTAATGAAAAGTGAGTTATAAATTGAATTCATTATTATTATTATTATTATTATTATTATTATTATTATTATGCTTCCTCTGGCCGTTCATAAATCCCAGATGAAGCTAGCCACATCCTGTGCAGATGTGAGCTTTCTGAAATGAAGCGAGCATCACAGAATCCAAAAAGGCATGGAGCTGAACTCGGGCGGGTAAACATGGCACACAATGCATTAACCGCGTGTTCACAGCACCGGCTTACGTCAGCCATTTTGCCTCTGTTACTACCTTGCTTCTCGGCACAAAGGCATACCATTCAGAAGTCACATGACTGAGGCGTCTTGTAAAAGAGCCTTTTGTGTGTTTCCATGAACATTCCCGCTTCTACTTTACCTGGAGCATGTGGCTAACATCAAAGATGGAGCAGTGCTCTCTGGTGTGCATGTGTGAGGCGATGTGGCTGTCTTTGTACTGAACTGGCATACTCCAGCCTGCAAACTCCACCATCTTCCCACCATGCTTCTTGTGGAAATCAAAGAGCGGCGTCTTCCTGACAGCAGCCTGGAGGAGGAAAACATCGAGTAAAACACTCAGAAAAGGAAGTGAGTTCAGATTTGCTTTAATGATCCAGAAGTCTGTGACAAAATGAATGAAACAAAAAGCTCTTCAGAGAGCCTCCTATCTGTCTCCGTTTATAATCTGTGACTGCAGCTAACTTGTGACCTTTGAATCAGCTGGTGAACGGGGTCTTATCAGCACTCTGGCAGCGCGGTGCACTTTGACAACAGCGGCGAGTCCTTGTTTTTAAAAGAAACACATTCTGTGCAGCTCAGTGAGGTGAAACAGGCAGAATGAGAGACAGGAACAGTCTGCCGGTGTTACACCATATTCTGTGACCACCATATATTGTGACCGTAGGGGGCGCTGTCGCATTTTTACATCAAATACAGTACAGGTAGTCCTCTACTTACGGTGGTCTCGACTTACGGCGATTCGACTTTACGAACGACTTTACGAATGCGCTCCCATTGAAAAATACGGTACCGAAACGAAACTTACAGGAGGGAGCAGGAGGGAGGGAGAGAGGGGGGGGAGCTTGACGCACGCTCAGTGGAAACTTACAGAACTTACAGGAGGGAGGGAAGGGGGAGCTTGACGTGCTGGAAACTTACAGGAGACCTCAGGCGCAGACCGGAGCAGAGGAGGTCAGGAGGGGCTAATATGCTAAATATGCTAACTCTGGACCGCACGTGGAAATACAGTAGACCTTATTGTTTTGAGCGGAGGTTTACGAGGCAGCTGAGCAACGAGCTAACATGCTAGCAAAGAGCTAACATGCTAACAGACGTTGCTGTAAAAGCTGTTGACCGCGTGAAGCAGCAGGAGCTCGGAGGTGCACGAGCTAACATGCTAACAGACGGCGAAGAAATGACCAGCTCCCAGTAAGAATTTTTTTTCCCTTCATTATGGCTCCTAAATGTGGTTTTAATGTGTTATGATAGGCTAAGTGCTTGGTAAAAATGCAGTACTGTACGTATGAGGTGCTTGGATGTATGAGGTGCCGTTTGGATGTATGAGGTGCATGTATGAGGTGCAGTTTGGACGTATTTTCGACTTACGGCGATTTTCGTGTTACGAACGGGCGTAGGAACGGAACTCGTTCGTAAGTCGGGGAGTACCTGTATGTGGTAAACACTATCTGTGACCATCAATATTTCCATAATAGTCATGATGTTAGTGATCAGATTTTACTTTTTATTCTTTGGAGGAAGGAGAGAGTCAACCTCCTTCTTCCAAAGAATAAAAATTAACAACTGCCCACTAAAATCATTAGTATAATGGAAATATAAACGGTCACAGAATATGATAGTGTTTATCAGGTATTGTGACCACACTGTAACTTATAGAAAAACATTAAATACTTGAGCCAAACTATTTCTGTAGAGTCTCTACTTCCTCTAAGGAAAGCACATGTGTGGACTTGTTCCTGTTGAAAGTGCTTTATAAATAAAATGGTATGGTATGGTATGGTAAAAAGTAACATCTGATCACTAATAAGAATATTATGAAAATATATACGGTCACAGAATATGATTTTTTTTAATCTTTATTTTCAACATCACAAAAGATAACAATACAGTATCAATATAATTGAACACAAATATGAAAAAAGACAATAGCCAGTGGGAATATAAATCGAACAAAATAAGCGGAAGGTACAGTCATATCATTTTTGCACAAATAAAACAATTGTACAACATGTAATACATGTGCCAAGTCTTATGTATAAAATAAAAAAATAAATGAATAACAATACAAACAAAAAAAGATTTTAATATAAAAGTTCGTCCATAATCCCAAGTTGAGAGCAAGCCCATATTGTTGTTTTTGCTTTTTGATTGGTTGAGGGTCTAATTGTAAGTAAATATTGTTTAAATTCAATTAAAAAAACAGAGAAATCAGTTTTTTTCTTTAAAAATTTACATTTGTGTATATGAAATTTAGCCTTAATGATTAACAGATTAATTAAAAAGATCTTCGGATTCATTTTGCCACAATGTTTAAAGGAGACCACATATAGGTCTTTAAAAAAAATTTATGTTATGTCTGTGTGCTATCTTGACAATATTAATTCATTTTAATACACAAAATAATTCTTAGATAATTAATTATACCCTTTTTAATTCTGCCATTTTTAACTTTCGTTTTGAACGACCGGTTTCTTGAAGTCCACGCCCTTCAACGATCTGTTTACGCCCTCTGTAACAGCCAGTATCTGTAATGTGTTGTTGTTTTAAAATTAGCTCTTTTTTTATTACTCATTTGACTTAAGCCCGAGATACACTGAAGCGTCCTCCGTATACGCGCGTATACGCGCGTATTTTGTGCGTATGTTTTCGCTTCTATACTTCAGCTTTCAAACGCTCGCGTTCTCCTTGTTGTAATATGAGTAGCTGCACACGGAGGGGACTCAACTGAGCTCGCTGATTGGTCACTTGCTGACACGCCTACTGAAATGATTGACAGGCAGCTTTCACTCAGCTCATGTAGCTCGCTTGAAGACCGCGGCGGTGTTCTCATGCGGTGTTTCTACTATATATGTTATAAAAAGTTCTCTCAGAAATAAAAATAATAACAGGGAGTGCTTTTCCTGCAGCACACAGCCCACCAGGGATATTTAAAACATCGCCGCACCCAGGTAGGACCTGAATTCATTCATTTCAATCATCGAGTGAACGGAGGAAGAAGCGGTTACTTGACTTTAGGCAAAAAAACAAAAGAAAAGGCCCGATCAGCGATAAAGAAGGGGAATTTATTTAATTTGTGTAACATACAAAACAGTCCGGCGCCGGGGAAGTTTATGTTCAGACACCGCGCATCGCGTATGCGTAGTAAAAAAATACTTTTGCGCGTACGTGCCCTGAGGGGCTACGCGGGGCTACGCTTTTGCCACAGCGTACGTACGCTGCGTATAGGCGTATCGTGAGGACGCTCGAGTGTATCTCGGGCTTTACTGTTAGTGCTAGCTTAAGATAACTTACCGAAACCCGTCTGAGCGCGCCGCAATTTGCTGCTCCTTTTAGCATGAGACCACCCGAATCCGAAGCTAATGTTAGCTTGTTCCTCTTCCGGTGTTCGCCAGCTCCGCTCGTTGCACGCGGAGATTTTGGGAGTTATCGCTGTTCCAGTCAAGACAACACAAAGTTCACCAAGTGTCTCCCGTAAATTAATCCGTAAGGAGAAGGTCCTCGCTGCTGCGAGGCTGCTGCAGGCGCGAGGCTGTACAGTTGAAGCTCCGCTCCATCCGCCAGAAGAGGGTCCCGTTGCCGCCGGTCCCTACGCCGGGGGTCCGCTCGTTTAATTTTTGCCGGCTGCGCGTTGGGAGCGATCGCAAATACACTAAAAATTGAACTAAAACATAAAAATAACAATTATACTTTATTTATAAAGCCATTTAAAAAAAACACAGCTGCAACAAAGTGCTGTACACATGAAATTAAGAACATATAAACAAAAGATGAGATGAAATCATGAAAAACAACAGTCATGTGTTTAATACTGAAGTGGGTGGAGCATCACCAGGGGTTGCTAGGTGAGGGGCTGGACTCAGGTTTGAGGTGGTTGGCTGCGGTTTGTGACGTCACAAACCGCAGGAAGTGGGAAACGAAGTGTATTTATCAAAGATAAATAAATCTACTTAGAGTAAATAAACCACTGGGTGCATTTTTTTGGCCTTAGGACTGTTTTTTTATGAAGTTAATACCCAAAGTTGAGTAAAAAACCCATTAAAAAGTGAATTTTGAATATGTGGTCCCCTTTAAAACCAAACAGGATATGTTCCCAATATAACTGAAAGCCTGCTTGTATTTTTGAGTCAACATAGTTACAAAAACTTTGCCAAAACATTTTAGAATGAGGACACATCCAGAACAAATGGGTAACAGACTCAGGGCAAAGATCACAAAAGGAACAGTTCACCACAATGTTAAGAGTTGAATTTCTTTAAATAGTCTTTGGCTGGGTAGATCCTGTGTAGGAGTTTGAAGGACACTTCTTTTACCTTGTTAGTGAGAAGAAAGTGATTTGGAAGCAACCAGGTAGATTTCCAAGAAATATTATTCCGAAAGCGATTCCAAACAACAGCAGGAGTGGAAGTCACATCTCTCTGAAACAAGGATCTAATTGATTTATTGTTGTTCCGAAGAAGAGGGAGAAGACATATTTTGCCAACAGGAGAATGTATGGGAGTGGGAGATTGATGATAACTGAGTCTTGGTGTCACAGAATATGATAGTGTTTATCACATACTGCAAATTATGGTGTAAAAATGCGACAGCACCCCCTTACGGTCACAACATATGGTGGTCACAGAATATGGTTTAACACCGGGATATTTCTGCATGAACTGTTAACTGCTGCAAAACTGCTGTGTTGTTGAAATGTCCCATTTATTCTGCATGCACGTTGCAAGTGTGAGCACGCTCAATGTGGATCTAATTACGTATGTTGGAGTTCAAAAAACTAAAATCCACTATGTCTCTGAACTGAGCAAGATGCACCTGCACCATGTCTACACCTAAAAACGTTATCTGCTCATTAAAAGTGCTTCAACAGCACGTGCAGCAACAGAAGTGTACAGTACCATGCTCCTCATACCTCCGTGCTGGACGCCTGTCTCTGCTGCTGCCTCCTTCCAGGGCATGCGGCTCCGGACACCCGCGCCAAACCCGCCCTGGAAGCCCGCAGTCCGAGCCCCGAACCCCCGACTCCAACTGTCAGCCGAGCCCACATCATGACACCCGAGGTCCCGTTGAAGTCTCTCCCACTGCCCCAACTCCCGACCGATTAGCACTTCCGCTGCCTTTCCAAACATTCCTGGCAAAACAAATGAAGCGCAGTTAATGAATACAGGAAGAGGGACGCAAAGACTTGTGGGAAACGTAGTTGAGTTGACTTGCATCTATGAAATTACTGTATTTTTTTTTTCTCACACTTTTTATTGGGTTTTTCCTGGTCCGCTAGCCTTGTTGACAAACTTCCGGTGTCAAAAAATATTATAATAAACAGTTTTCTTTGATGTGCTCGGGTCATTTTATCAACAAGATCGAGCACTGAAAATGTAAAAAAGTGAACTGTGGCTTTGGGTTGAAAACGGTTTATATTTAAAATGTATTTGATTTTAGTTTCTATTTAACCCTAACCCATATTTTAAATCACAAAACAATAAAATTGATGACAAACCAAAACCTATTTATATGACTATACAGTACTAGCTTGTTTTATTTTTTATTTTTTTAGATACCGGAAGTCGTCGGTAAGACGAGATCACCAAAGATCCGTTACCAAAATAAAATAACTAATCGTGAGAAGACAGTAGGCCTCTGTTCAGATGGGTATAATTACTGTATTATTATTATAAACATTAAGCAAAAACATAATTTTCTAAAACGACTAAATATGTCTCAGGGGAGAAATGAGATTGCAGAAAAAAAAATTGCACCAGAGGACAAACTTAGCTTTTGATTTGAAAAGTTCATAGTCCAGTTTGATAAAGGGATATTTATTTATTTATTAACTTATTTATTTATTTCGCATTTACACCCCTTTGTCTATGAATAAAATCCGCTCTGGTTCAGAATTTAAACTTTGTTTTCCTGTGAAACCTTGCATTGAATACAAATACAATTTGTTAAAGTGGGCTTGTGCATTTGTTGAGCATCTAGACAACTTGAGGTCAGGTTCAGCACAAAACCTAAAAAGAGTTCAAACCTGTGTGTTTATCGATGTGTATGCAGAATCATCAGACTACTTTTAATTTCTGCTTATCAGTCGAGTATATTTATTATGAATCCCAATAGGAGTCAATGAATGAACTGTGCCATGTACTGTACAGTATATCATAATTAAGGACTGCACCGTACAAACACACTGCCCTGTAACACCTGCAAAATCACCACAATGATGCTCAAATTTGCATCATTTCACAATCTGATCATGCACACAACAGAAAATATTAAGACATAATGCAAACTACTTACCTTCAATCGATTAAAATTTTTAAAAATGAGAAAAATTGTATAGTCAGAGTCAGAGTCAGAGAGAATTTATTGTCATTTGCACCGCATGTAGTACATGTGTTGAAAACGAGATTATGTACACAGGGTCCCAGTTACATCCAACAACAAATGCAAGAGAAAAACAATAATAACATCTAGGATTAACTAAGAGAGACATCAGCTAGTAATACACTAAGCCCTAATGTAGTAGAAAAACATCATTATAAACAGCAGCACGAACATGAGTCATTATGAGCAGATGGTCACAAATGAACGCAGCAACAAGAAACAGCTGTCCTAAAATTGTCATACATAGTGGGAATGTATTTTTTTATTGCTTCGGAAAGTGTTACATACAAAGCTGTAATGTCTTGATGCTCTTTATAAGAGTTTTTGTTTAAACTCACATTTAATTAATTTTTTTTATTACTACAGTATTCTGCAATAATTGATAGCACTGATTGTTGCATTTCTGAAACCTTTAACTGTCAGATAATGGTCATACATACAGTATGTGTGTCCATGTTTATCCATGTGTCTCCCACCATGCCTTTACCCAGGTCACTGAGTCATCCTTTGGCCTGAACAACTAATAATAGTTCCATGTCTGCGGTGCTATTTTCGACCTAGAGGGCCTGTGAAACTGAGCATGTGCATGTTTGGAGGGGGTAACATATTGAAAATGTCCCAGGGTCTCCCACTCTCTCCTACAGGGCAGCTGTGTGGTTAAAACAGAATATCTGGACACAAACGAACTCAGCCGAGAGAGGGCTCGGCTTTGTGGTTCCTATAGCTGTGGTCACAAACAGCTGGACCCCAACACAAAACTGACTCAGATTCTTGTTTGTTTGTTTTTCTTCAATAAGGATTTTAATAGAGCACTTTTGATTTAGAGGCTTCTGGAAAAAGCTTTTTTTTTAAGTGATTTTTCTTGCTGCTTTTGTTGGTTTGGACACACGTGAGCGGTTTCAGTATGTGAGAATTGAACAAGAGGACGAGCTGAAGAACAAGAAACAGACTCAAAACAACAGCGTTTCTTCTTCGGTGAAATAAGGTAAGCTGAACATCAGTAAATATCAGTAAAATGACTCTGCTGTGGTATTTTTTAGTGTTTTGAGTTACAGGTAAAGTAGGCAAACAGAAAGAGTCAGAATGAATAATCTATCACAGTGATTCATTCATAACTGAATGTCTTCTGTCCTTTGCTGTTTGAATCAATCTCCAGCAGCATCGCATCATTTTCTGTATGATAATTCTAATAATATGTCAAGTCAATTTTATTTATATAGCACTGAAAACAGATAAACTGTTATCAAGGTGCTTCACACACACAACATAAAAGAGGTTTAAAAAATTACAGAACAGTATCACACACTAATGGTAAAAATTATGATATTAACAGCAGTAAAATTATAATAAAAATGTATAAGAACAGCATTAAAATGAAAACACAGTAAAAAATATAGACACTAAGTCAGCTCACACAGTATGAAATACCAGAGCGAAAAGATGGGTGTTTAGCAGGGATTTGAACATGTGAAGGGAGGAGGCCTGTCTAATGTTGGGGGGCAGGTTGTTCCAAAGTTTGGGGCCGGTGACTGAAAACGCCTGATCTCCACATCGTTTCATAACAGCTCTCATGACAAGCTGAACTTTTCCCCCTTTTCAGATATCACATTCTGATCGTATCAACCATTTTATCTTTTATCATCACAATCAATATAAAAACCTGAAAGCTACATCTGTTTTTCGACTTGATACGTTTTTAGTACATACTTTTATTTTATTTATTAGGTGTCATGTAAAGACAATTAAACAGACCAATACACACTTGCCCATCCCAAATGTTTGAGAATATTATTCCAAAGTTTGCTAGAAAAAATTCCTTACATGACACGTCAAAGTTTTTCATTTTGACGGGGTTTTGTATTTTTATTGTTGGCCGCCAAAAGCGAAAGAGACGTGTGTTTGTTTATCTGTCGCAAAATATTTCCAGAACCACTGGATGGATTTTAATGAACCTCTCATTAAGTACTCACTTGATGAACATCTCCAACTGTTTAAGTTTTGGAGTCAGCCCCATTCAAGACGATCATCTCTGAGCAACTTTAGCAGATACAAAATGGCTGCAACTCCATCAGTTTTACAGATAATTGACTTAACTTTGATGTGATTGTAGCTTAAAGTCATTCACAACACATACAAGCAAGTTCTCCAAGTACACCTCGCTGCAGCTTGCGGATGACGGCAGTGGCAGTCCCGGAAGTGGTTATTGCACTCCGGAAATGAAGGGGGCGCTAGTGGCGCATTAAAACGGGCACTAGTGGCGTATTAAAACACGCAACAACAACAAAATGAATGGAAATTAATATTTTAAAGGCACTAGTGGTGCTATTCTAAAAAAAAATAATGGAAGTTAATATTTTAAAGGCGCTAGTGGTGCTATTACAATTTTTTTAATGGAAATTAATATTTTAAAGACAAATGTTTATGTTTATTAAATTTGTTCTTTTTTTTTTACAAAAGAAACAATACAAGACAATCCCATAAATGATAATGTACAAAATATAAAAAAATGAAAGGTAGCAGAAAGAAGAATAAATCTTATTATATCTGCCCCTTTTTTCCAACAGTCAGATTAAACAATAATAATCTTCAACCAACAGTACAAAATGACTAACTCTTTCTAATTTTCTAACTAATACAATACACATTACGCTATTTCATTTTTTTTAACACATTCGTTTTGATCATTTTCTTAAATGTAAACATTGACTTGGCATTTTTAACTACATTCTCCAAGCCATTCCATAATCTAATTCCCTGGATTGAGGTAGAACGTCCCTTCAAACTAGTTCTGAATTGTGGTTTTACAAACATCTCTGTCCCCTTAAGATTATAACAACTTTGTCTTTTAACAAAATGCATTTGGATATTTAAAGGTAATGCATTATTTTGAGCCCTATACATAACTGATAAAATATTATAGTCTACCAAATCATGGAACTTCAATAACTTCAGTTGATAAAATAATGTACATTAGGAACACTATCCATCCATTAATTATCATACATGCACGCTTATCCCTATTACAATTTTTTTTTAAATGGAAATTAATATTTTAAAGACAAATACATTACATTAGGAACACATTTATCCATCCATTAATTATCATACACACACGCTTTTCCCTATACTGTAGTGGGTTTGCCAGAGCTGCATTCCAAAAACTATAATATGCTTGGGTGAGCTCAAATATTATTGTTGTTTACCATAATGTGTCATCATTGGAAACTTCATAAACTGCACTCAAATATCCAATTGTTTCAAAACCCAAAGGGATTAATTAACACTCAGAGAGAGAAAGTAGTTTTTAGAAAGTTTGTCAAGAAATGATCAGCAGTCGGATCCCGGCAGTAGACGTTGCAAGAATGGTTCACTGTGGATGAATAAATTTGATTCTATATGAAAACATTTTTAAATACATGTAGTCACCGGATACATAAATTAAGCCTGTGTGTAAATTGTAACAGTCTTCAGTTCAGCCAATCAGCTCATCATGCGCCTCCGATGTCGGTCTCCTCTAATTACCCTTCATAAAGTCCGGCTTGATGTGAACAACTGCTCCTCACCTGAGTTTCCATCACCTCCACTCGGTCTCCACGGTCGCTGAGCATACCTTTAATGTTTGTATTTATTGTATGTTTGTAACTGAACATGTTTCTGCATGTGGTTGCTTTATTAAAAAAAACAACTACATATTGATTCTGATTGTTAAAACATAAACAACCTCACCGTATATAAGGTTTGTAAAGAAAACTTGTATTGATTCCAGTCATTATTCAGAAAGCATATTAAAGATTGAATGTACACATATAAAATACTGAAAGTTATTAACTGCTTACATTTCACATTTTTAAAACAAGGTTATTCAATTGTTAAATAATGCTGTTACAATACTATATGTACAACTACTTTATTGGTTCTACTTTCTCTTTAATATATTAGAGCTACAATGTAACTTTGCCTGGAAACAACACCATTTCTACAAAAAACTAAAAAAATGTAAATCAAAACTACAACAAAAGGAACACTCAAAAATGTACATAATGTTTAAATAACACATTGTGAAAAACAAAAGGATGACTGAACAATTCAACAGGCTAATGTACTTCAGCAGAACTGATTTAAAAAGACATGTCACCAAAAAAGAACAACAATGTGTGACAACTGAAATGTGTGAACGACAGTGTAAAACAACTAATATTCTCCTTGCATTCAGTACTGACATTCAGGGCGGTGTCCAGGTATGCCATCAGAGTAGTAACGAGGGTACTCTCCTCGTCTTCCATTTCCGGTGAAGCCCACACAGTCTATATATGCCGGTTGCAGGAAGAACACGTAACAACAGCAAAATAATAATTAACACTTTATATCTCTCAGCATCGTACCCTTTCCATCTGTACTGTCATGAAAATGCTGTGGAAACAAAACATTTTTTCTTGTTAAAAAAAAATCATTTATGGTTTCAGTGTCAATTGCACATAAAGAAATACACATATAAATTTATAGTTATGTGTACATTTTAAAAATTAACCTCAATTTCAACCTGGAGAGACTCACAAAACGAGAGAGAGAGAATACAATTGAAATGTTTTATTGATTAAGGTTTCTTTGGCGCTCGGGCCCCGGCGGAGGGCATGCATGCCGGACTGCTGAGAGCTTGAATGTCCGGCATAGGGAGATAGATTATGGATATCTACCCCCCGGGACCCGAACCCGGTGGTGGAGAAGGGATCGCAGACGTCCAATCCATCCCACCGGTACGTGAAGGACGGCCAGCCAGCGGCCGACTGCTCCGGTCAACCCTGAGACGAACACCAGCGCAGAACCTCCATCCTGAGCAAGCACGAAGCGACAGTGGGAAGGAAAAACTCCCTCAAGAGGAAGAAACCTCCAGCAGAACCAGGCTCAGGACAAGCGGCCATCTGCCATGACCGGCTGGGTCGCAGGGGACAGGAAGCAGGAACGCACACAGCAGCAGGACCAAGACGAAGGCGAGCAGGACAACCCCAGGCGGTGGAGGCGGGACGAAGAACAGGGGAGAACCGAGGAACCAGAAACCCCGGGAGGAGACGGGGAGGTGGAGGGAGGCGACTAGACTGGCAACGGGCAAACAGGAAGAGCTGAGGAAAGGGGCGCCTTATATCCAGG
>JBBPBX010021478.1:30573-42340 GCA_038048925.1 Garcialebias charrua
CAGCGACTCGGCCGCCCTGCGGCATAGGTCGAAAAGGGCTGAGGTGGACCCGTCTGCTTCAACGGGTACCGCCGCCACCACCTGAGAGAGGACGCCCGCCTCGTCTTCTGCGTCTTGTTCCGCTTCGTCGTCGGAAATCTCGCCTGAGGCCGTCAGAGAAATCTCATCAGACAGTAGCATGTCGCGTACGTCATATTTGAGACCTGTTTCGTTGAGCTCCTCTCTTGACTGGTTCGTCATGTCCACTTGGTCGCCCCATGACATCACCACCACGTCCTCCATGTCGTCCGAGTCCAGTTCTGCCGTGGGCCTCAGAGCCTCGGTCAGTAGCGGGTCCTTTGTCGCGCTCGATGTACCCAGTGTCTTTGCTAGGAAATCCACTTGCTTTTCCAGCGTCGCGTGACGGAGCCGGCTGCAATGCGAGCGCGACTCCGGGTTGGTCAGCGCAGCCTTCGCGTGCAACATTTGCGTGTAGCATTCCGAGACACATCGGGCAGGTTTCGTGGGTGTCCGGTGTCCGATTCCGAGATGGAAAAACCCGCAGGCACTCGGACATGGACGTGACCCTGGGCTTCCCGGTCTTTTGTTGTCCTTGTTGGAAGCCTTTGGTTTCTTCTTGCTCTTCTCCGGAGCCATGGTGGTCACCGTGAGATGAGAGAGAAAGGTGAAAACTCGTCAGCAGCACTGAACAAGCAAGAAGTCCATCATTGTTGACTTGTTAGCAACGCTGAACAAGTGAGGCGTTGTCCTTCTTTGTGTATTCGTTAGCGGCGCTAACCGAGTAAAAATGAAGTCCTTCGTCGTCCGCTCGCTAGTAGTGCTAGCTGAGTGAGGTGAAGTCCTTCGTCGTTGTCCTCGTGCTGCTCGCAGAGCCCCCCGTTAGCCGTTGCTAAACGTGGGGTGCTAGCCAGTTAGCTCCTTTGCTAAACAGGCCCGAAACAGCGAAAAAATCACGTTAGCCTTGGTGCTAAACGCGAAGAAGCGCTCAGTTAGCAGAACTAAACAAGAGCTCCGCGGATGAATCCCTCGTAGTGGTGCCCAGGGTAGGGAGCAGGCTCACCTCCAGATGGGTTGTCCTCCGGCCAGTACAAGGTCCGAGATGTTCAAGGTGAAGCAAGGTGAAGTGCAAATAGATGAAGAAATGAGGCGTGCTGCATGTTTTATAGTAAGGGGCGGAGCCTCCCTTACACATGCAACAACCTCATTGACCTTGACAGGCGTGATGAATGTGTCTTCACAGGTGAATCGTGCGGGGGCGCTATTTCCCATACGTATGTTGCACCGTAGTGACCCGACTGAAAGGGAACCAACCTGGATCCATTACTTCAGTGGAGATACTGGTTCTGTTCTGTGGTTCTGACTGGTTCTGATCGCTCACTCACTTGTTTACCTGCAGGTGTCTCCGGTGGTTCTGGTGCTGGTGTCTGACGGGTCCCGGTGTTTGTTGGGTCGACAGTCAACTTTCCCTCCTGGGATGTACAGCGCCCTCGCTGGCTTTGTTGACATGGGTCAGCCTCACCTGTCTGTCTGCTGACCCACCTGTCTGTCTGCTGACCCACCTGTCTGTCTGCTGACCCACCTGTCTGTCTGCTGATCCACCTGTCTGTCTGCTGATCCACCTGTCTGTCTGCTGACCCACCTGTGTCTCACCTGTCTGTCTGCTGAGTCACCTGTATGTCTGTCTGTGAGACGTCCCCATTAGAAGGTGACAGGTGTGTGACAGGTGTGTGACAGGTGTGTGACAGGTGTGTGACAGGTGTGTGACAGGTGTGTGACAGGTGTGTGACAGGTGTGTGACAGGTGTGTGACAGGTGTGTGACAGGTGTGTGACAGGTGTGTGACAGGTGTGTGACAGGTGTGTGACAGGTGTGTGACTGGTGTGTGACAGGTGTGTGACAGGTGTGTGACTGGTGTGTGACAGGTGTGTGACAGGTGTGTGACAGGTGTGTGACAGGTGTGTGACAGGTGTGTGACAGGTGTGTGACTGGTGTGTGACTGGTGTGTGACAGGTGTGTGACAGGTGTGTGACAGGTGTGTGTTTCCAGGTGAGGGTCTGGAGGAGGCTCTGAGCAGGGAGGTGGCAGAGGAGGTGGGTGTGGAGGTCCAGAACATCTGCTACAGCTCCTCGCAGCACTGGCCTTTCCCTCACAGCTCTTTCATTCTAGGCTGCCATGCCACCCTTAGCCCCGCCCACTCTCAGGTGACTTCACACACATTGTTTAGAAATGTCCTGGACCAGGTTACTGGTCATGAGGACACCTGGACCACCTGCTGTGGGAAGTTGTCATGTGACCTGCTGTGGTTTCCTGTCCAGCTGAATGTGGACCAATCAGAACTGGAGGATGCTCGCTGGTTCAGTTTGGAGGAAGTCAACACCGCCCTGCAGGTGCAGGCTCCGCCCACAAGAGGTGACCGGCCTGCCTTCTGGCTGCCTCCCAAGCACGCCCTCGCCCACCGCCTCATCACAGAGTGGAGGGACCGCCAGAGACACAAAGAGGACACGCCAAGGACATGGGACGACAGTAGAATGCAACGAAAAGATGAATGACAACATGTGTGCCTGATTTATAATCCCAACATGTTCCAGGTTCAGAACATGTTAAGGACCCGTTCAGAACATGTTTAGAACATGTTTAGGACATGTTTAAAACATGTTCAGAACATCTAAAAAAGCTAAGTCTGGTCCTCTGGACATTCAAAAAAAATTTTTTTGATTGATTGATTGATATTAAGGACCCGCTAAGAACATGTTAAGTACCTGTTCAGAACATGTTTAGGACCCGTTAAGAACATGTTAAATACCTGTTCAGAACATGTTAAGGACCCATTAAGAACATGTTAAGTACCTGTTCAGAACATATTAAGGACCTGTTAAGAACATGTTAAGTACTTGCTAAGAACATGTTAAGAACATGTTAAGGACCCGTTAAGAACATGTTAAGTACCTGTTCAGAACACGTTTAGGACCCGTTAAGAACATGTTAAATACCTGTTCAGAACATGTTAAGGACCCATTAAGAACATGTTAAGAACATGTTAAGTACCTGTTCAGAACATATTAAGGACCTGTTAAGAACATGTTAAGTACCTGCTAAGAACATGTTAAGGACCCGTTATGAACATGTTAAGTACCTGTTCAGAACATGTTAAGTACCTGTTTAGAACATGTTAAGTACCCGTTCAGAACATGTTAAGTACCTGTTTAGAACATGTTAAGGACCCGTTCAGAACATGTTAAGTACCTGTTTAGAACATGTTAAGGACCCGTTCAGAACATGTTAAGTACCTGTTAAGAACATGTTAAGTAGCTGCTAAGAACATGTTAAGTACCTGTTCAGAACATGTTTAGGACTCGTTCAGAACATGTGGACCCGTTAAGAACATGTTTAGGACGTGGGAAGTTCTTTTTTTTTTTTGTTTTGTTTTGTTTATTCATTCATTTTATAATAATAAAATACACAACAATATACACAGAAGGAAAAGAAAAAAACACATAGGTATAAAATGAAAGGCGGCAGATGAAGAAAAAAATTCTTATTTTATCTGCCCCTTATCTCTCTAACAAACAATTCACACAACAAATTTCGTTAATTTCCAAAAGAAATGAACAAAGCTTTTAACCTCCAATACAACGTACAATTTCTAACTTAAACTAATTTAATTATAGGATTGTAACAATTTAAACTTAATCATTCTCTTAAATATTGCCATTGATTTAGCCACTTTAACACCATCCTCTAAATCGTTCCACAACCCAACTCCATGAACCACGGCCGATCTTCCCCTCAAACTTGTTCTAATTTGTGGCTTTACAAATATATCTTTCCCCTTTAGATAATAACAACTCGTTCTTTTAACAAAATAGCTCTGAATATTTAAAGGCAGAGTATAATTCTGTGCTTTATACATAACTAACAAAATATTATAATTGACTAAATCGTAGAACTTCAACAGTTTCGTCTGACAAAATAATACATTTGATGGATGATTGTATTGCTTTCTTGTAATAAGTCTAATAACTCTTTTCTGTAAAATAAAAATAGGCATTGTAATTGATTTACACGCCTTTCCCCAAATGCTAACACAATAAATTAAATGTGGAACAATGAATGTGTTATACAACAAAAACAATGCCTTATCATTCAAAAAATCTCTGACTCTGTAAAATATAGCAATAGACTTAGATAATTTCGCTTTAACAAAACTTATATGCTGTTTCCACGACAATTTATCATCAATGATGACACCCAAGAACCTCACTTCGTGAACTCTATGGATCACCGAGTCTTCAATTTGAAACGGAACATCAATTGATTTGTTTTTGTTACTAAATATCATATAACTTGTTTTATCTAAATTTAACGTCAATTTATTAATTTTGAACCAATTTTTAATTTTAACGAGTTCAGTCATCATTAATTTCAAAGTCTGTTCGATATCATTACCAACACCAAAAAATGTAGTGTCGTCAGCAAAAAGAATACACTTAATAAGTCCAGAGACCTTTACCAAATCATTTATATATAATAGAAATAATTTAGGTCCCAATATCGATCCTTGAGGAACTCCACATGAGATGGTGCTGAGTTCTGAACTCACCTCATTCATCAATACAAATTGTTTCCTAGCATTCAAATAACTATGCACCCATTTTAACGCAACACCTCTAATACCATATCTTTGTAACTTATCAAGGAGAATAGTATGATCAACCGTGTCAAAGGCTTTTTTTAAATCAACAAATACACCCACACCACATTGTTTTTGATCAACAGCAGTAGTTATTAATTCTGTCAATTCCATTAAAGCCATGGATGTGGAATTGCCTGCTCTAAACCCATATTGATTACTGGCTAAAATATTATGTTTTTCGACAAATAAATCCATTCTGATGATAAACAATTTCTCCAAGATCTTTGAAAATTGTGGTAATAATGATATTGGTCTGTAATTATTGAACACACTTTTATCACCGTTTTTGAAAAGAGGGATTACTTTAGCAACCTTCATACGATCCGGAAACACTCCTGATGAAAAGGATAAGTTACATATATATTTGAATGGCTCAATTACGTCACTCATTATATTTTTTACAAACATCATGTCCATATCCAAGAAATCTTTGGATTTTTTTCCAGCAAATTTGTTTACTATATTCAGAATTTCTTCATTATCTGTACTCTTCAGGAACATACTGTTTGAACAACCTTCAATTAAGTAGGTTACATTATTGTCAACTCTTGGTATTTTTTCTGCCAGACTAGGTCCAACATTCACAAAATATTTATTAAATCCATTAACAATTTCATTTTTATCATTGATTTCCTTATCATTTATTACAAAATTTTGTGAACTACCTGTCTTTACTATCTGCTTATTCAAAACACTATTTACAACACGCCATGTTGCCCTCATGTCACCATTACATTTACTCATTAAATCACTATAATATTCTTTTTTATGTTTCCTTAATATACTTACAAGTTCATTTTTATATATTTTATATCTGACTTCAGCTTCTCGTGTTTTACATTTCAAGAAAACAGAATACAAATAATTTTTCTTTTTACATGCATTTCTCAATCCTTTAGTCATCCATAGTTGATCTTCAATTTTTTTCACAGTATAATTCTTTAGTACACAGTGTTTTTTGTATAATGCCTCCAAGATTTTCATAAATTCATCATAGGATTGATTTACATCCTCCACATAAACACACTCCCAATTTTGTTTAAGTAAATCATTCTTTAATTTATCTAAGGCTTTTTTAGATGTAGTTATAATCGTTCTTTTATTTTTTTCAACAGTTTTATTTATATTGCTCTGATATTTATTGTAAATTGTAAAAACCGGTAAGTGATCACTAACATCTGACATTAGAATGCCACTAAACACATCTTCCTTTGTTGTATTTGTGAAAATATTATCAAGTATGGTCGCACTGTGAGTTGTAATTCTAGTAGGTTGCAATATCAACGGGTAAAGATTTAAGGTGTACATCGAATCTATAAAAGTACTAACACTATTAGACTCTTTTTTACTCCCCAAATCAATATTGAAATCCCCACATACAAACATTGTTTTGTTACAACCCTTTTCTATCAACTCTATAATTTTGTCTGTAAATGATTCTGTATCGGAACCAGGTGGTCTATACACGCAGCTTACTATGATGTTTTTACCATTTTCATTTAATATTTCAATTGTTATCATTTCAATTATTTTATCATCAATTAATGACATTTCCTCAATTAATTTGCATTTTATCTCACTGTTAACAAAAAGGGCCACGCCACCACCTCTCCTGTTTTTTCTATTAATGTTGTATAAGTCGTATCCATTGATGTGGGCATTATTTATATTTTCATCATTAAGCCACGTTTCTGACAGTGCCAATATTGTAAATGTTCTATTTAATTGTTTTAAGTAATCTGATATCTTGGAAATGTTAGCATTTAAGCTCCTACAGTTAAAGTGAACTATCGATATACCAGGCTTTACAGAGCTTGTGTCATTGAACTTATTTTCATCATAATAATCACAAACATCCACGTTAGGAAAAAATTCCTTATAGATTTCATCATTAACACTATAAATTTTTTGTTCTGAATCTTCATTTAATATCATTGTCGTATATACTTGTTCGCAGACCAGTAAATTTTCCCATGTTAACAGTATATCAGAGTTTTTCCAATTTCTTTACATGTTTTTTTAATTATTCTTTCTTTCTTTTTTTTCTTTTTTTTATTCAGATTTTTTCCAATTCCTTCACATCCTTTATTATTTTTGCCTGTTGACCTTCTTGTACCTTAATCCAAACATTGCCATTTCTTGTCCAAGTCGATACAATCTTCTTCTGTTTTTTTAACAACCTTGCTTCCCATGCAATATTGTTATTCTTTTTTGTTAAGTGTTCATTTATGTAGACGTTTGTCCCTTGTAACTATTTTGTTTGCATCATTACCATATTCCTTAGTTTCTTACTAATAAATCTAACGACTACAGCTGGTTTATTTTTGTTGGACTTGTTGGGCAAGGTGTAACAAGTAGATATGTTACCCTGGTTAATGTTAATGTTTTTATCATGAAGGAATGTTATCACTTGGTCTTCCAAGGACTGCAGATCTTGAGGTTTAGCGTCTTCGGTTGTATCCATTCCAGTAAGAGCTTTGGAATAAGATCTAGGTTTTATGTCCAGTCCGGATATCACCAAGTTCTCCTGTCTTGCAATCCTCTCCATGTCATCCACTTTATTTTCAAGTTCAGTAATCCTCTTGTCCTTTTCAATTAATTGAAGTTTAAGTTGTTTAACTTCTTCAAATAATGTCATTAATTTGTCCAGCTTGGAAGAAAGTTTGGCCTGTTCCGTGCCCATAAAGTTTAAAGACTGTTTAATATCATCCATGCTGTCAAGACTTTGGTCCTCTGAGAGTTCTTTTCTTCCTTTTTTATTTGCTTTATTTGCCATTTTTTCAATGTATGTACAACTGTCTGTCAAACCACAGTCAAGGCATCAATCATTGTCTCTCTGTTCATCGTAGTTAGCTTAGCAGTGAAGGTGGAAACTTAGTCAAGAGGTCCACCATTCACTCACATAGTCCACTTTTTAATCACTTTAATAAGAGGACCTACCAGTACTCAGTAGAAAGGTAATCATAACAGCCTCACCACCGCCGCTCACTCAGCTCGGTGGCGCTAGCTTCACGATTAGCCTCACGGTTGGTTAGCCGAAGGTCGAAGCCGAGTCACAAGGTCCTCCCACCTTGGTAGCGCTGAAACAGCCGCCGCAACTCCCAGGTTCGACGCCCAACCGAGTCACCAACCTCCGGGTCCTTCGAGACGAGTGGTCCGCCGGTCCAAACAAACGACCACCCTCCACCCGGTCTTCCTCAGTTTTATCACTCCCGCCGCAACTCCCAGGTCCGACGCCCAACTGAGTCACCAACCTCAAGTCCCTCGAGACGAGCGGTCCGCCACGATCCCACCTTGGTTGTGTTGGAACAGCTGACATGGAAATCTCATGTAAATCACTTATGAATAAAAATAGCAAAATAAATTACATTACTGTATTAAGTAAATTTCATTCAACCTTTATTTAGGCAGGTTAATCCCATTGAGCCTCGAGGACTCATTTACAAGAAAGACAAAAAATAATTTTGAATGACAAAGTTTTGAATATATTGTATAATGTACCAGTAATGATTGGGGGTCAAGATGGATGCTGGTCTTAAGCTGGAGTCTCAAATTAAAATCTCAAATTAAAACAGTTGGAAAATCCCGCTTTTTTCATTTGAGACAGCTAGCCAAAGTAAAAGCCATCCTTCCTAGACAGCACTTTGAAACAGCAATCCATGCATTCATGACCACACGGCTAGATTTCTGTAATTCACTTTCACCATCTGTGACGTAGTGTCCAGAGTGAGAGGCAGAGGGCTCTGGTCTCTTTAATAGTGGACAATTTAAAACACGACAAATTTAGCCATCTATGTGAAGATTTTAGCTATTTGTCTTCATTATGGGAAGCAGAAAATAGTTTGGGTGATGGAACAAGAAACAACAGGATCTAATTTAGGTCTGATGCTGTATCAGACTTACCTTTATGTGGAGCTGCTCACACGCGCGCACTGTGACAAGCCCAGAGCTCTGCCCCACACTCTGCACCTTACGTCACAGATGGTGCGTTCGAGTGTGGAGCTGCTCACACGCGCGCACTGTGACAAGCCCAGAGCTCTCCCCCACACTCTGCACCTTACGTCACAGATGGTGCGTTTGCGTGTAATCGGTTTTCCCATGATTAAACATGGCTTGAAATTCAAAATCACTTTTAAAGCAAAATTAAAGTGATTTATCTGATAAGTCTCAATCTGGTCATCTGGACAGTTTCTTTTAGTCGAAACGTTTCACCCTCAGTCCAGAGGGCTTCCTCAGTCATAGTTCCAGCACACTGATCTTCCCCCACCAAGCTGTAAACAACTTATGTGGACCAACCAGTTTGCTGGAGCCAAGATGGTTTCTGGGGGCCGTCCTGTCCCTCGTCGACTCCTCCCAGGCAGGCAGCCACAGCCAAAGTGGTTCAAAACAAGAAAGTTCATACTCAATAATCCAGGTATCAAATCTGATAAGTCTCAATCTGGTCATCTGGACAGTTTCTTTTAGTCGAAACGTTTCACCCTCAGTCCAGAGGGCTTCCTCAGTCAGAGTTCCAGCACACTGATCTTCCCCCACCAAGCTGTAAACAACTTATGTGGACCAACCAGTTTGCTGGAGCCAAGATGGTTTCTGGGGGCCGTCCTGTCCCTCGTCGACTCCTCCCAGGCAGGCAGCCACAGCCAAAGTGGTTCAAAACAAGAAAGTTCATACTCAATAAAAGTATCCCTCAAAGACACAGAACGTCCTCAGAGACACTGTGTCTCCTACCCACTTCTTTTGTGTGTGTTAATCTCCCAAGTCAGGATGAGTCTACGTCCTGACCACCCCTGGTTCCATTCTGACTATGATAATTAAATCTCTCTGATAATCAACTCTCTTTTCTGAAAGAGACACCTATGCCCCTTTCCCACTGTTACGGTGCGGTTCAGTTCATCTCAGGTCAGCTCGTGTGTGGTTGTGTTTCCATTTACACTTCTGTACCCGTTCTGTAGGCGGGGTCCAGAATCCAACTCTTCTTACCACCTGGTGGCGGTAGTGCTCCCTTAAGCTATTTACTAACCACCACTAGAAGAAGAACACCCTAAAGACTTTTCCACAGAATGTTGTGGAATAGATGTCATGCTCTAATGGAGTATCTCATGAGCTCTATCTTTTAAACCTGATTAATAATCCTACCTTATTGCTTTCTCTGTCTGCTTTAAACCCATGTATTTTCCATTTTAGTATAGATTTTTACAATGAAGATGTGTTAAAAAAAATGTCACTTTTATTATTTAGATATGCACAAGGTTCATGTTAAAATTGTAAAACGTTACACTGTGATCTTTGAAACTTCTTTTACAATAAGCTTGAAAACAATTTTAATTTTGTCCTTAAATGTTAAAGGTTTGTCTTTCATTCCCGGAAGCAGAAGATAATGGATGGATGGATTATGAAGGAGACCATCAAACAGCATGAGTGGTCAGTTCAGTTGAACACCTGCCTGTTTGCTTCAGATCAGCTGTTAAAATCTCTGCAGGTTCAAATAAAAGGTGCACCAGGTCTTTCAGCTGAATCTCTCAGGGGCCACAGTTGGACAGTCGATAACTGATCAAAGTCAAAGTCAACTTTATTGTCAAAACTGCAATATGTACAAGACATACACAGGATTGAAATTGCATTTCTCTCAGTCCCTCAGTGCAACAGCAACCATTTAAACACTAAAACACTAAAACATTTAATGAACATAAGCATAAAATGAAATAATAAAAGTGTAATACTGTCCTGAGTTTTTGCATAGTAGTATAAAAGTATGGTAAATGGAGCTTACTCATATAGCGCTTTCCAGCCCCCTTTGAGGGACCCCAAAGCGCTTCACAGTACCAACCATCCACCCATTCATATACACATTCATACACCGGTAGCGGTAGACTGCCATGCAAGGCGATGCCTGACCTACCAGGAGCAACTCGGGGTTAAGTGTCTTGCCCAGGGACACAACGAGGTATGCCGTGACCGGGGATCGAACCCGAGACATTCTGGTCCTGAGCCAGCTGCCCTGCCTCTACACCATCTCGGCCCCCTATAAAAAGTATATCTATAAAATAAAATGAAGGTTCTGATATTGACATTTGTAATAGAGTGACAAAGCAGCATATGAAGTTTATGTACCGTTACACAGTACTGTATATGTATGAGGTAGTTGATATTGGTATAGAGGTAGTGGCATATGCAATAAGGCTAGTAAAAAGGATATACATATCAGCAATAGTGTAGACATAAAAAGTAGTATAAATGTAAATGTGAACAGTATAAATGTAAATGTAAACAGTAGTAATAAATGTAAACAGTAGTAATAAATGTAAACAGTAAATGTAAACAGTAGTGTAAATGTAAATGTAAACAGTAGTATAACTATAGACAGTAATGTAATACAAACATTAGTGCAAATATGAGAAGTAGTGTATATTGAATGAGCACATGACCGTGAGTTGAGTGTATAACCCGTTTTGATGACAAAGAGTCCGGTAAAAAAAATAATTGTGTTGAGTGGTAATGTGTGAGAAAGTTTTTTGTGTTAAGGCAGTTCAAATGGGAGGGGAGGCAGAGCAGGCAGAGAGTTTAGCATCCTGACTGCCTGATGAACAGAGCTGTCTCTCAGTCTGCTGGTTCGAGCCTGGAGACTCCTCAGTCTCCTCCCTGATGGCAGCAGGCTGAAGCAGCTGTGTAGTGGGTGTGTGGGATCACCTGCCATGCAGTGGGCTTTCCGAGTGAGGCGGTTGCTGTGTAAGTCCTGCAGTGAGGGCAAGGAGGTGCCGACGATCTTCTCAGCTGCTCTCACGATGCGCTGGAGGCTCTTGCGGCAGGATGCAGTACATGCACCAAACCACACAGTGATGCAGCTGGTCAGGACACTTTCTATGGCACCTCTGTAGAAGGTGCACATGATGGGGGTTGAAGCTCCAGCCCTTTTCAGCTTGCGGAGAAAGTAGAGACGCTGGTGAGCCTTCTTGACCAGTGCTGCAGTGTTCCTGCTCCAGGACAGGTCCTCTGAGACGTGCACTCCCAGGAACTTGGTGCTGTCCACTCTCTCCACTGTGGTGCTGTTGATGGTCATGTTGGGCATCCCTCTTCTTGA
>JBBPBX010021479.1:22675-35087 GCA_038048925.1 Garcialebias charrua
TTATTCACATTAAAGCACTTTATTCACATTACAACACTTTATTCACATTACAACACTTTATTCACATTACAACACTTTATTCACATCACAACACTTTATTCACATTACAACACTTTATTCACATTACAACACTTTATTCACATCACAACACTTTATTCACATTACAACACTTTATTCACATTACAACACTTTATTCACATTACAACACTTTATTCACATTACAACACTTTATTCACATTACAACACTTTATTCACATTACAACACTTTATTCACATTACAACACTTTATTCACATTACAACACTTTATTCACATTACAACACTTTATTCACATTACAACACTTTATTCACATTACAACACTTTATTCACATCACAACACTTTATTCACATTACAATACTTTATTCACATTACAACACTTTATTCACATTACAACACTTTATTCACATTACAACACTTTATTCACATTACAACACTTTATTCACATTACAACACTTTATTCACATTACAACACTTTATTCACATTACAACACTTTATTCACATTACAACACTTTATTCACATTACAACACTTTATTCACATTACAACACTTTATTCACATTACAACACTTTATTCACATTACAACACTTTATTCACATTACAACACTTTATTCACATTACAACACTTTATTCACATTACAACACTTTATTCACATTACAACACTTTATTCACATTACAACACTTTATTCACATTACAACACTTTATTCACATTACAACACTTTATTCACATTACAACACTTTATTCACATTACAACACTTTATTCACATTACAACACTTTATTCACATTACAACACTTTATTCACATCACAACACTTTATTCACATTACAACACTTTATTCACATTACAACACTTTATTCACATTACAACACTTTATTCACATTACAACACTTTATTCACATTACAACACTTTATTCACATTACAACACTTTATTCACATTACAACACTTTATTCACATTACAACACTTTATTCACATTACAACACTTTATTCACATTACAACACTTTATTCACATTACAACACTTTATTCACATTACAACACTTTATTCACATCACAACACTTTATTCACATTACAACACTTTATTCACATTACAACACTTTATTCACATTACAACACTTTATTCACATTACAACACTTTATTCACATTACAACACTTTATTCACATTACAACACTTTATTCACATTACAACACTTTATTCACATTACAACACTTTATTCACATTACAACACTTTATTCACATTACAACACTTTATTCACATTACAACACTTTATTCACATCACAACACTTTATTCACATTACAACACTTTATTCACATTACAACACTTTATTCACATTACAACACTTTATTCACATTAAAACACTTTATTCACATTAAAACACTTTATTCACATTACAACACTTTATTCACATTACAACACTTTATTCACATTACAACACTTTATTCACATTAAAACACTTTATTCACATTAAAACACTTTATTCACATTACAACACTTTATTCACATTAAAACACTTTATTCACATTAAAACACTTTATTCACATTACAACACTTTATTCACATTAAACACTTTATTCACATTAAAACACTTTATTCACATTAAAACACTTTATTCACATTAAAACACTTTATTCACATTAAAACACTTTATTCACATTAAAACACTTTATTCACATTACAACACTTTATTCACATTAAAACACTTTATTCACATTAAAACACTTTATTCACATTAAACACTTTATTCACATTAAAACACTTTATTCACATTACAACACTTTATTCACATTAAAACACTTTATTCACATTAAAACACTTTATTCACATTACAACACTTTATTCACATTACAACACTTTATTCACATTACAACACTTTATTCACATTACAACACTTTATTCACATTACAACACTTTATTCACATTACAACACTTTATTCACATTAAAACACTTTATTCACATTACAACACTTTATTCACATTACAACACTTTATTCACATTAAAACACTTTATTCACATTACAACACTTTATTCACATTACAACACTTTATTCACATTACAACACTTTATTCACATTACAACACTTTATTCACATTAAAACACTTTATTCACATTACAACACTTTATTCACATTACAACACTTTATTCACATTACAACACTTTATTCACATTACAACACTTTATTCACATTACAACACTTTATTCACATTACAACACTTTATTCACATTACAACACTTTATTCACATTAAAACACTTTATTCACATTACAACACTTTATTCACATTACAACACTTTATTCACATTAAAACACTTTATTCACATTAAAACACTTTATTCACATTACAACACTTTATTCACATTAAACACTTTATTCACATTACAACACTTTATTCACATTACAACACTTTATTCACATTAAAACACTTTATTCACATTACAAACACTTTATTCACATTAAAACACTTTATTCACATTAAAACACTTTATTCACATTAAAACACTTTATTCACATTACAACACTTTATTCACATTAAAACACTTTATTCACATTAAAACACTTTATTCACATTAAAACACTTTATTCACATTAAAACACTTTATTCACATTAAAACACTTTATTCACATTAAAACACTTTATTCACATTACAACACTTTATTCACATTAAACACTTTATTCACATTAAAACACTTTATTCACATTACAACACTTTATTCACATTAAAACACTTTATTCACATTAAAACACTTTATTCACATTAAACACTTTATTCACATTACAACACTTTATTCACATTAAACACTTTATTCACATTACAACACTTTATTCACATTACAACACTTTATTCACATTAAAACACTTTATTCACATTAAAACACTTTATTCACATTAAACACTTTATTCACATTACAACACTTTATTCACATTAAAACACTTTATTCACATTAAACACTTTATTCACATTACAACACTTTATTCACATTAAAACACTTTATTCACATTAAAACACTTTATTCACATTAAAACACTTTATTCACATTACAACACTTTATTCACATTAAAACACTTTATTCACATTAAACACTTTATTCACATTAAAACACTTTATTCACATTAAAACACTTTATTCACATTAAAACACTTTATTCACATTACCTTTATTCACATTAAACACTTTATTCACATTAAAACACTTTATTCACATTACAACACTTTATTCACATTAAACACTTTATTCACATTAAAACACTTTATTCACATTACAACACTTTATTCACATTAAAACACTTTATTCACATTAAAACACTTTATTCACATCAAACACTTTATTCACATTAAAACACTTTATTCACATTAAAACACTTTATTCACATTAAACACTTTATTCACATTAAAACACTTTATTCACATTAAAACACTTTATTCACATTAAAACACTTTATTCACATTAAAACACTTTATTCACATTAAACACTTTATTCACATTACAACACTTTATTCACATTAAAACACTTTATTCACATTACAACACTTTATTCACATTAAAACACTTTATTCACATTAAAACACTTTATTCACATTAAACACTTTATTCACATTAAAACACTTTATTCACATTAAAACACTTTATTCACATTACAACACTTTATTCACATTACAACACTTTATTCACATTAAACACTTTATTCACATTAAAACACTTTATTCACATTAAAACACTTTATTCACATTAAAACACTTTATTCACATTACAACACTTTATTCACATTAAACACTTTATTCACATTAAAACACTTTATTCACATTAAAACACTTTATTCACATTAAAACACTTTATTCACATTACAACACTTTATTCACATTAAAACACTTTATTCACATTAAAACACTTTATTCACATTAAAACACTTTATTCACATTAAAACACTTTATTCACATTACAACACTTTATTCACATTAAAACACTTTATTCACATTAAAACACTTTATTCACATTAAAACACTTTATTCACATTAAAACACTTTATTCACATTAAAACACTTTATTCACATTAAACACTTTATTCACATTAAACACTTTATTCACATTAAAACACTTTATTCACATTACAACACTTTATTCACATTAAACACTTTATTCACATTAAAACACTTTATTCACATTAAAACACTTTATTCACATTACAACACTTTATTCACATTAAAACACTTTATTCACATTACAACACTTTATTCACATTAAACACTTTATTCACATTACAACACTTTATTCACATTAAAACACTTTATTCACATTAAAACACTTTATTCACATTAAAACACTTTATTCACATTAAAACACTTTATTCACATTAAAACACTTTATTCACATTAAAACACTTTATTCACATTAAAACACTTTATTCACATTAAAACACTTTATTCACATTAAAACACTTTATTCACATTAAAACACTTTATTCACATTAAAACACTTTATTCACATTAAAACACTTTATTCACATTAAAACACTTTATTCACATTAAAACACTTTATTCACATTAAAACACTTTATTCACATTACAACACTTTATTCACATTACAACACTTTATTCACATCACAACACTTTATTCACATTACAACACTTTATTCACATTACAACACTTTATTCACATTACAACACTTTATTCACATTACAACACTTTATTCACATTAAAACACTTTATTCACATTACAACACTTTATTCACATTACAACACTTTATTCACATTACAACACTTTATTCACATTACAACACTTTATTCACATTACAACACTTTATTCACATTACAACACTTTATTCACATTACAACACTTTATTCACATTACAACACTTTATTCACATTACAACACTTTATTCACATTACAACACTTTATTCACATTACAACACTTTATTCACATTACAACACTTTATTCACATTACAACACTTTATTCACATCACAACACTTTATTCACATTACAACACTTTATTCACATTACAACACTTTATTCACATTACAACACTTTATTCACATTACAACACTTTATTCACATTACAACACTTTATTCACATCACAACACTTTATTCACATTACAACACTTTATTCACATTACAACACTTTATTCACATTACAACACTTTATTCACATTACAACACTTTATTCACATTACAACACTTTATTCACATTAAAACACTTTATTCACATTACAACACTTTATTCACATTACAACACTTTATTCACATACAACACTTTATTCACATTACAACACTTTATTCACATTACAACACTTTATTCACATTACAACACTTTATTCACATCACAACACTTTATTCACATTACAACACTTTATTCACATTACAACACTTTATTCACATTACAACACTTTATTCACATTAAAACACTTTATTCACATTAAAACACTTTATTCACATTACAACACTTTATTCACATTACAACACTTTATTCACATTACAACACTTTATTCACATTACAACACTTTATTCACATTACAACACTTTATTCACATTACAACACTTTATTCACATTACAACACTTTATTCACATTACAACACTTTATTCACATCACAACACTTTATTCACATTACAACACTTTATTCACATTACAACACTTTATTCACATTACAACACTTTATTCACATTACAACACTTTATTCACATTACAACACTTTATTCACATCACAACACTTTATTCACATTACAACACTTTATTCACATTACAACACTTTATTCACATTACAACACTTTATTCACATTAAACACTTTATTCACATTAAACACTTTATTCACATTACAACACTTTATTCACATTACAACACTTTATTTATTTAATATGTTCTTGTTTTTATACATCTACCTTATAATGTTTTGCTAGTTTTTGATACTTTGTTAAAAAATATATATATATACAGTGTATATTCTGTATTTCTCTCTTATGTTTTTCTATTGTTTACTGTTTAAGGAAATTCTACCATTGTTGTCATCATTCTTTGTTTGTAGCAGGTCGCTCTTGTAAATGAGTCCACAAGGCTCAATGAGATTTTACCAGACTAAATAAAGGTTGAATGAATGAATTTTTCACATTAAAGCACTTTATTCACATTATTTATTTATTTATAAAATTTATTCATTTTAAAATACAATACAAAAAATTCCCATAAACGATAAGAATACAAAATGTAAAAATGAAAGGTAGCAGAAAGAATAATTTTTATTTATTATATCTGCCCCTTTTTTCAAACAATCAGTTCAAACAATAATAATCTTCCAGTAACAGTACAAAATGAATAACTCTTTCTAATTTTCTAACTAATACAATACACATTACGCTACTTCATATTTTTTTTTTTAACAATTCAGTTTTGATCATTTTCTTAAATGTAAACATTGACTTGGCATTTTTAACTACATTCTCCAAGCCATTCCATAATCTAATTCCCTGGATTGAGGTAGAACGTCCCTTCAAACTAGTTCTGAATTGTGGTTTTACAAACATCTCTGTCCCCTTAAGATTATAACAACTTTGTCTTTTAACAAAATGCATTTGGATATTTAAAGGTAATGCATTATTTTGAGCCCTATACATAACTGATAAAATATTATAGTCTACCAAATCATGGAACTTCAATAACTTCAGTTGATAAAATAATGTACTTGATGGATGACGGTAATGCTTTCTAGTGATAATTCTTACAGCTCTTTTCTGTAATACAAAAATAGGCTTTGTGATTGTTTTACACGCTTTCCCCCAAACATCAATACAATAGATTAAGTGTGGAACAATGATTGTGTTATACAACAAATACAGAGCTTTATCATTCAATAGGTCTCTGACTTTGTACAGTACTGCAATAGATTTAGCTATTTTTATTCTTACAGAATTTATGTGTTGTTTCCATGTCAGTTTGTCATCAATGATAACACCCAAAAACTTCACCTCACTCACTCTACAAATCTCAACACCCTCAATTTTAAATGGAACATCAACAGTTTTCTTTTTATTACTGAATATCATGTAATTAG
Source organism: Garcialebias charrua (assembly GCA_038048925.1). Taxonomy (NCBI): domain Eukaryota; kingdom Metazoa; phylum Chordata; class Actinopteri; order Cyprinodontiformes; family Rivulidae; genus Garcialebias; species Garcialebias charrua. The sequence goes on from JBBPBX010021479.1 coordinate 29,761, forward strand.
TTTTATCTAGATTTAATGATAATTTATTAAGTTTAAACCAAGTTTGTATTTTGACAAATTCTGTCTTTATCAACTCCAACATTGTTCTATATTCATTCATTCATTCATTCAACCTTTATTTATACAGGCTAGCCTCGTTGAGTCACGGGGACTCATTTACAAGAGGGACCTGTCTCACTCACACCAAACAACCATCCACTCTCACACTCACACCTAGGGTCAATTTAGAGTCACCAATCAGCCTAACAAGCATGTTTTTTGGTCTGTGGGAGGAAACCGGAGTACCCGGAGGAAACCCACGCATGCACGGGGAGAACATGCAAACTCCACCCAGAAAGGCCCCGGACCGGGATTTGAACCGGCAACCTTCTCGCTGAGAGGCAGCAGCTCTACCAGTTGTGCCACCGTGCTGCCCTATATATTTACCCAAACAAAAAAAATGTGGTTTCTTCTGCAAGAAGGACAGATTTAAGGACTCCTGACACATTTATTAAGTCATTCACATATAAAATAAATAGCTTTGGTCCAAGTACAGAGCCTTGAGGATCTCCACATGTGATATTGCAGAGGTCAGATCTTACACCATTTGTCTGTACAAACTGTTTCCTATCTTTCAAATAGCTTGATACCCACTGTAATGCTGGTCCTCTAATACATGTACCATATTTATTCAAAATTTCTAGGAGAATAGTGTGGTCCATAGTATCAAAAGTTTTTTTTAAATCAACAAAATACTAACACATTATTGTTTGGGATCGAGAATAGTAGTTATTTCTTCTATTAATTCCATGAGTTGTTGATTTATTTAATTTTTCTTGATAAAAAAAAAAAAACAGCCACTAGGGAGCACAAGCCAGTGTATCTCTTGTGCCGGTCCCAAGCCCGGGTAAATGGTGAGGGTTGTGTCAGGAATGGCATCCGATGTAAAACACTTTTGCCAAAACCATAATGCGAGTTCATCAAAGTGAAACCATACCGGATCGGTCGAGGCCCGGGTTAACAACGACCGCCACCGGTGCTGTTGACAAACAGGGTGCCGGCGGAAATTGTGCTACTGTTAGTCGAAGACCCCGAGGAGGGAAACGTGTCAGGAGACAGAGGGAGAGGAGGAAAGTGAAGAATGTAGGACTGAGGGTTGCAACTCTAAATGTGGGGACAATGACAGGCAAAGGTAGAGAGCTGGCTGACATGATGCAGAGAAGAAAGGTAGATGTTTTATGTGTCCAAGAGACCAAGTGGAAGGGCAGCAAGGCTCGCAGTATTGGAGCAGGGTTCAAACTGTTTTACCATGGTGTGGATAGAAAGAGAAATGGAGTAGGGGTGGTCCTGAAGGAGGAGTTGGCAAAGAATGTAGTAGAGGTGAAGAGAGTGTCAGATAGGGTGATGTGTCTGAAGGTAGAAGTAGAAGGTCTGATGCTAAACATAGTCAGTGGTTATGCTCCACAGGTTGGATGTGATGGGGAGGAGAAAGATTTGGATGAAGTGATAGAGAGTATTCCCAGGGAGGAAAGAGTGGTGATTGGAGCAGACCTGAATGGACATGTTGGTGAAGGAAACAGAGGATGAGGAAGTGATGGGTAGGTTTGGTGTCAAGGAAAGAAACCAGGAAGGACAGATGGTGGTGGATTTTACCAAGAGAATGGAAATGGCTATAGTCAATACCTATTTCCAAAAGAGGGAGGAACATAGAGTGACCTATAAGAGTGGAGGAAGGAGTACACAGGTCGACTACATTCTGTGTAGAAGAGGAAACCTGAGGGAGATTGGAGACTGTAAGGTTGTAGCAGGGGAGAGCGTGGCCAGACAGCATCGGATGGTTGTGCTTTGGTGATGGACCGACTAACAGATGAGGTCAGGCGGGAATCCCCATGGACTATGATGTTTGCAGATGACATTGTGATCTGTGGTGAGAACAGGGAACAGGTGGAAGAGAACTTGGAGAGGTGGAGGTATGCACTTGAAAGAAGAGGAATGAAAGTCAGTCGTAGTAAGACAGAGTACATGTGTGTGAATAATAATAATAATAATAGTAATGCATTTTATTTGGTAGCGCCTTTCAAAGCACTCAAGGACACTTTACAGCATTAAAAACACAATAAAAACAGTATAAAATAACTATATACCGGTAAAAAGAAAAATTAAAATCAATTAAAAAAACACACAAAAAAGAAAATATATAAAATAACTACATAAAAAAGAAATGAGAGGGAGGCCAGTGGAACAGTGAGGCTACAAGGGTCAGAGGTCACAAAGGTGCAGGACTTCAAGGACTTGGGGTCCACTGTCCAGGAAAATGGGGAATGTGGTAAAGAGGTGAAGAAGAGAGTCCAGGCAGGATGGAGTGGATGGAGAAAAGTTTCAGGAGTGATTTGTGACAAAAAGGTGTCAGCTGCTTTGCCACTTTGCAAATGTCAATGCTAGAAACCCTTAGTTTATTTTAGTTATACTTTTTATACTCTTTTTTTATACTAGTATGCAAAAACTCAGGCCAGTATTATGTTCATTAAATGTTTAATGTTTTAGTTTTAGAGTTGGTGTAAATTTTCATACTCTTATACCACTATGCAAAAAAAACTCAGGACAGTGTTAGTTTTACTATTTTATGCTTATGTCTATTATTATATGTTTCAGTGTTTCAATGTTTAGATGTTTACTGTTGCACCGAGGGACTGAGAGAAACGCAATTTCGGTCCTGTGTATGTCCTGTACAGTACATATTGCAGATCTGACAATAAAGTTGACTTTGACTTTGACTTTGACAAAGGTCAAAGGAAAAGTTTACAAGACAGTGGTGAGACCAGCTATGTTGTATGGTCTGGAGACAGAGACATGGACAAAAAGACAGGAGACAGAACTGGAAGTGTCAGAAATGAAGATGTTGAGGTTCTCCTTAGGAGTGACAAGGATGGATAAGATCAGGAATGAGATCATCAGAGGTACAGCACATGTTGAACAACTGGGAGATAAAGTTAGAGAGGACACACTGAGATGGTTTGGACATGTCCAGAGGAGGGACAGTGGGTATATTGGTAGAAGGATGTTAGAAATGCAGCTGCCAGGAAAAAGACACAGTGGAAGGCCAAAGAGGAGATATATGGATGCAGTTAGAGAGGACATGAAGGTAGTTGGAGAGAGGACAGAGTGAGGTGGAGGAGGATGACTTACTGTGGCGACCCCTGAGGAGGGATTAGCCAAAAGAAGAAGATGTATGTATATATGTATATTTATATCAATATATGTACATGTATATGTATGTATATTAGGGGTGTAACGGTACGCTAAAATCACATTTCGGTTCAATTCAACTACAAGGAGGGCTCGGTTCGGTTTATTTTCGGTACAATTTTTTTTTTTTTTTGACAAAATAAAGACTTACAAAATGTTTATTTTGAAAATATGCCAAAAATATGTTTGTATTGTATTGTAGTAATAAATAAAAGTGACCCATTTGGATGATATTTTAAATAAACAGCACTCCACAATAAATAAACTATATGAACAATAATACAAATCTTAATAAATACAATAACAGTCAGAACCAGAACAATAAGCAGCAACAGACTGTTTACAATCTAACTGCAGTATTTTCTGGTGTATAGGTCGCACCTACGTTTAGTTCTGCTGCAAATGTCTGCCACAGGAGCGCACAGCAAGGCTTTTAAGAAGATTAACACTTAAAAACAATTATTTGTTTGATAAAAATTATAGCAAATATATGTCTGAGCTGAACTTTTCCTTAATAAATGAACGTAATTGTGAAATGAGCTGGATTTAAAAATTTGTTTCGCCGAAAGTGATAACAAGCCATATATAGGTCGCACCTGTGTATAGGTCGCAGGCCTTGAAAAAAAAAAACATAAAAAGGTGCGACCTATACACCGGAAAAGACGATAATCAAGTTTTTGTCCAGTAGCATCAGTGTGGCTGTATTTGTCCTCATTACTCACAACTTCTTCTTGGTGGAACAGGTCCTGGAACAGTTCAGAGTTCAGTTCAGTCATCACACACTTCTTAGATGAAGGTGGATTTACCTGAAGTGGGAGCAGAGCAGCTACCTCTGTCACAGACTGGAAATAAAAAACAAAAGGTTAAAGAAAAAAAAGATTATGATTTAAAAAAAAAGATTATTTAGATAATAATAATAAAAGAACAATACCTCTTGAACGGTTGAATCTCTCACTCTTCATCATCATGGCAGGGCTTTAATCTGGTCCAGGGCTTGTTGTTGACAACATCAGTTAGTTTTTTCATAAAGAGCTGAACTTTTTGAAGTGTTGACATGATGAATGTCTCATAGCGACGCTCAGCAACTTTAAAGCTGCTATATGTAACTTTTCTAACAATATATTTTTAACATATTTCTTCACTCTGTCACTAGATTGATGTTAGAGAGGTAATCTCTGAAAAAAACTAAAAAAAAATATTGTCCCCTTGCTTCTCCAGGTGGTAAATAAGCATTTCTAAAAAGAAAAAGTGACCCGCCATTTTCCAGCCAATAAAAACAAAGTTTGTAACCAGCCAATAAAAACCGAGCTTGAATTCGAATCAGCCAATAAAAACAGAGCTTGAATTTGAATTTTAACAGACCACAAGGGGGCAGTGCCATATATGGCTCTGAGGGGGAGGGATCAGAATGCTTTGCTTGTTGAAATTTTTTCTAAGTGCTGATGTTCTACAGAAACTGCAGACTCCACCTTTAAAGCCTGCGCATATAACAACGTTCAGACAGATTCAGAGATTTAAAAACTCATACAGCTTGTGTTATTGCTCTGGACCGCTCTGATTACCTGATGAAGTAGTTTTAATGCAGCTGTTGTTAGCGCTGTTTCAGCAACAGCTGATGTTTCTTCGTTCACGTTCGGATGACATAGTTTCCAGCGCGTTCACGTTAGACGTGTTGCTGCTGCAGAGAGCTGCGTCACGCAGCTGCTGCAGAGTCTTCATGAAACAACGTCCACACAAGCTGCGTGTGCGCTCGTCTTTTAACAAGAAAGCTATAACGTTCACAAACAGGAGACCGCACGAGATGCTAATGGCTAAATGCTGCGCGTGCCACGCGATAATAGCTCCGTGCTGAAACGCGCCCAGGAAATTTTGTTCCGCGGTGCATATATTCCCCTGTTAAGAACGTTTAATGAGTGAAAAAATAACCGAAACGGTACGCAGGTGGACCGAACCGAACGTGGTGTACCGAAACGGTTCGGTACACCCACTACAACCGTTACATGCCTAATGTGTATATGTATATATATGTATGTATATATGTATGTTTATGTCTATATGTGTTTATATGTATGTATATATGTGTGTGTATATATATATATATA
>JBBPBX010021480.1:12403-26374 GCA_038048925.1 Garcialebias charrua
TAATATTTTAATATATAATATTAATATAATATATATATATATATATTTTTTTTTTGTGTGTGTGTTTAAATGTTATTAATTTCATGTGTACAGCACTTTGTTGCAGCTGTGGTTGTTTTAAAGGCTTTATAAATAATATTTTTTAATAAAAATTAAAGAAATTATCTTTTTTTTAATGATTGCGCAACTTCCGGTCCGACAGGAAATGCCTGGCAGCCATTTTAGGACTCCCGCGGTCCTCCCGGCAGCCCCATGTGAGGACTGTGTGTGTTCCAGGATTGCCTCATATGGATAAATTACTATCTGGAATCGCTCTGTGAGCTCTGTGGACGTCTCAGGCTGGAGCAGCAGCTGCAGATTGATCGCCGATCGCGCCGCACCGCCGCTCCAACACCAGCTCATGGCCTGGCTAGCAGAAGCTAACACAGGCCTCGAGCAGCTGCCGTGGTTCGCTCGCCGGCCGCCGCGCTGCTCGGCCCGACAACAACAACGCATGGCAACCTAAGATGTCGGCTTTGACCATCTCAAAGTAAGAAATTATATTTTTATTTATTCTGTAAATGTGAATAGCAATGTTTAACATTACAGTACACTACTGTACATGCTTAAATGTGTGCGCGGCGCTCCGTTAGCGGTATTTCCGCGAGCTACGAACGGAATAAGGACCTACGAACGGGACGCTATTTTCACCCCCTAGCTACGGCAGAATCGAGCTGCGAACGGTTCTTATGTCCCAAACTCGTACGTAAGTAGGGGGTTTGCTGTAATTGGCAGAGGCAGCACGGTGACGCAACTGTTGAGCTGCTGCCTCTCAGCGAGCAGGTCCCTGGTTCAAATCCCGGTCCAGGTGACTTTCTGGGTGGAGCTTGAAACTATAAATCTCCCCTTTGTGTCACCCCTCTCTTTTTAGAGAAACAACAACAAAAGCAAAGTGATTATTTTATTTTATTTTATCGCTTGTTTTATTTTGATCTTTGCTTTGTTACACTTTGTAGCACTTTGAGATTTTTATTAATGAAAAGTGCATTATAAATGGAATTCATTATTATTATTATTATTATATCATTTGTTTACAGTTCTGCTGGACAGAACCAGGCCCAACTTCACTGTTATTTGCACAATACTTCCTAACTTCCAGCTTTGCTCATTTTCATTACGTAGCTCCGTTTCATTTCTCTAAAGTAATGGTTCCCAACACTGGTCCTTGGGGAACACCATCCTGCATGTTTTACTTCCTCAAGTTCAGCAGAAGCCTGTTAATAACCCTTTCATTCAAATCAGGTGTGTTGGAGCAGAGGAATAACTAAAACAAGCAGGGTGTTCCTCAGGGACCAGTGTTGGGAACCATTCCTTTAATGTGAAGGTGTTTAAAAAAAGCTATCCCCAACGAGTAAGATATTATTTAATCAAAACCTTTCCACAAAATTCCACTTCAACAGAGTTGACCAATTCTCGTTATTTGCTTGGAGGACTTCATATATTATGGTTGAGCGCGTTTGGAAATCAAGAACGTTCCTTAAGTGAAAGTTCTTGTTACATTTCAGCATGACTTGCTGCGACGCCATTCACCCTTTTTGTGTAGTTTCTTTAAAAAGTTAATTTTCTGCCAGTTGCTCCCCTTCAGGGAACCGCTGGCGTCTTCTGCGAGACATGGTCCTTGCATGACTGAGATGTAGACACAAGCCTCATTTCTCCTGCAAAGTCAGCAGCGTCTCCTGAGGCGTCGCCATCTTTTACGCTGCTCATTTTACTCAATACAACTGGTTGGCCTCCATATCACCCACAGGCAGAAAAATCCCCCAAGACTCAAACAAATTAACCCCTAAAAGACATTTTACGCAGCTAGCGGGAAGCGAAATTACATTTTTGTTAAAGTACAGTTGGGATAAAAAGTGTCTAGATTTAACTTTTCTGCTTCATGCGTAACAGCCCTTCACAGGAAAAAAAACGAGCGATGTTGAAGGACGCTCTGCAACCCACTTCAAATCTGTTGCCGTCTCTTACGGAGCGACGGGAGAAGGGATGCGTCTTTTGATTAACTTTACAAGATATCCATAAATAGCTTTGGGATTTTTCACAGGAAACTCCAGGAGGAGTCATTGGAGCCTGGAGTGCGACTTCTCTAATGACTGCATTCATCAGTGTATGAGACAAAAGTCTGGGTGAGTGCTGCCTCTTCACCCGGACCAGCAGCCACAACACTACTCCTGATGCACCATTAAATTCAATGGAAACACACAACAGGCACGCTTCTTAACTCAGTATTGAAGAAAGAAGTTCGTCACTCACTTGTGTGACTGTTTGTATGAGTTGTTTTTACTCAGATTTAGGATTGTGTTCGACTTTTAGACTCAGATCATCATAAAGGACAGAGAGACTGTAATTGTTTTGCTGAATAAGCTCAATCTTCTGCAACATCTCAAGTTGTCTCAATCAGAGTACTGTATATGCTGTGAATAACTGTCCACAATACACACACAAACACACACCAAACTTTAGGTTAACATCTGTAAAACTGAATGAATTACAATAATATTTGAGTTTTCTGATGTCCATTGGCCATGGTGGCCATCTTGAATCAGGTTGGCTCCAAAGGTTATTGAGTTGTAGAACCACTTCCAGTGATCAGCTGATGAAGGCTTCATTAAAACACATTCCACGGTTCATGAGACATTTTGCTAACAGACTGACACATGCACAGAGGCATGGGCAAAACCATCCTCAGCATTCGCCGAACAGTTCTACGAGATGTTTTGCTCTTCGGTTGACGAGAGCAGTTTCAGCACCATGATAAGAACCAAGAGACGGCGACGCTGAACCAGCTCAGTACCTTCATATCAGCAGATTGATCACATTGATTTGGCTTGAATCCAATAAGGCAGCAAGTGTGTGAGCAGACATGTCAAAACAATATCGACCTGTTGTTCAAAGGCAAGATGCCCGGCCTCAAAGCCCTCTGGGATCAGAGACAAACCAACAAAGCAGCAGCTGCTCAGAATATAAGGGGTTCCCATGCCTTTATTACAATTGGCACCTTATAAATCACAGCTTGAATCTAATTATTTAATGCTCAAACAGGAAAAACTGACATGACTTAAGCTGTTTCATTAAGCACAAGACAAGTCAGCCTTTGAGAAACTCCCCACAGTAAAAAAAAAAAAGATGCTCTTGTAAATCAGAACAAAAGATAATTTGCGTCACCTCCCAACCTGAGGTGGTCCACAAACAGGCGCACAAGCATTTTCAGTTTCACCTCCCAAACTCTGAATAAAAGACTAATGAGCTACAAGAAAATAAAAAAATAAAGAAAAGTTTGTGCTCATAAAACAACAGATTGGACTGATCACCTTCTATACAGCAGATCCTCCACAGCCCGGAGTGCGTCATGTCGCCTTTGACTTTCTTGGCTTGCGTCTCGTCCGTGGTGACATTGGTGGCGTTGCAGATGTACGCGCGGGAGTAGAGCCAGTAGTCGGTGCCGATGGCGATGGTCATGAGGCTGAAGGCGGCGAAGGCCCCCACCACGGCCAACAAAGTCTGAACCCCGCGGTCACACCACGCCATGACCGCGTCTCATTCCCCGGTGCGCCTCATCCAAAGGCGCGGCGTTTTTACGCGCGCGGCGACGAGAAGAAGCGCGCGATGCCAAACTGGAAAACACCAAGAGTCGATCCTTGTGGTGCTTCTCTTTCTTTTCTCTTTTCTCTTGTCTCTCTCTCTTTCTGTAAACTTCAATGTGAGTTCAGTCCGAGACGAAGCGCGCGGATGTTGGCCGCTTCTCTGCTGAGCGCGACCACCATCATCATCCTGCTGCCCCCACAGGTGGAGATGCGCCTAAAGCTCACAAGCTGGAAGCACTGGAATAGAAAAATTAATTTAGTTGAATAAATAAATAAATAAAAAGAAGCTAAAATGCCGCTTTGTTTAATGTTCAGCAGGGATCAACGCGCATGCAGCGACGCTTTGTGTGAAGCGCACAATGGATGCAGCATCCAGACCACACCTTCCACTCCGACCAGTTTGAAACGAGGAGAACTGCTGCCTGGGAGACAACACATCATTAAAAGCAGCTTTGCTCTTATATGGGCGTTTTACAAGGGGGAGGGAGGTGTAAATTGTCTATGTCAAATTAAAGCCTGATAAATAAAATGGACGCCTCGATCAGCATTTAGTCTGTGCGTAAAACATAAAGTCTTTACAAAGCGTTGGAGAATATTTTCCACCAGAGGGGAAAACATTGAATGTATAGAACCGAAGGGGTTAAATCTGAATCACTGCAGCTCAAAAGGTGATAAACTGTTTGATTTTTGTCAAATGTTGGAGATTATTATTATTATTATTATTTTTAAATCTGCTGGAGAGGTCTGTCTTTTCCTTCACACTGTGGGGTTTGTTTCTTTGATAGAAATAAAGAGTTTTGATTGGGGGGGGGGTCCATTGAAAGACCCCATGCTTTACTTCCTGTTGCTGTCAAAACAGAGAATAAGGGTCTGAATAAACCAAACAGATGGCATTGGGGATTTTTCAGCACCAAAAACACAATAATTAAGAAGAAATACTATAACAGGATATAAAAGATGAAATTGGTCCAACAAATAATAAAAAAGGGGATACAAAAAATAATCTCTTTCATACGTTGCAGCTTTTTTAATTCTATTACGGTAAGCCCAATGCATGATACACTTTTTAAGATTATTGTGTAATGAAAATAATAAAACAGGACTTAATCATTTTAACCAAACTTTTCATCTACAGACCACAAACACATCAGCACCATGAAGTTGTGACTCCAACTATAAAAAACAGAACTTGTACCGTGATTTTTTTTTTTGGACTACAGGGCACGTTAAGCGAAACTAAAACATTTTGACAGACTTTTGAGCACTGTGTACCACATAGAATAGGTTTGAGGTCAGTAAGCACAACAAGAATTAATACAAAAGGCTCACTGTTGATTTTTGAGAAAATTAAAGGATTTTAAGTGCGCCTTATATTCATATGGCAACCCTCGAACCCGGTGGTGGACACCGGCAGTGAGGGATGCTGTCAGGCTGAAGAAGGAGTCCTATTGGGCCTTTTTGGCTTGTGGGACCCCGGAAGCAGCTGATAGGTACCGGCAGTCCAAGCGGCATGCGGCTCGGGTGGTTGCTGAGGCAAAAACTCGGGCGTGGGAGGAGTTCGGAGAGGCCATGGAGAATGACTTCCGTACGGCTTCGAGGCGATTCTGGTCCACCATCCGGCGTCTCAGGGGGGGAAAGAGGTACGCGACCAACACCATTTATGGTGGGGGTGGCGTGCTGCTGACCTCAACTCGGGATGTTGTGAGTCGGTGGGCGGAATACTTCGAAGACCTCCTCAATCCTACTGGCACGTCTTCCACTGAGGAAGCGGAGCCTGGGGACTTTGGGTCGGGTTCTCCGATCTCTGGTGCTGAGGTCGCCGAGGTGGTTAAAAAGCTCCGCGGTGGCAAGGCTCCGGGGGTGGATGAGATTCGCCCGGAGTTCCTTAGGGCTCTGGATGTTGTAGGGTTGTGTTGGCTTACGCGACTCTGCAATATCGCGTGGACATCGGGGGCAGTTCCCTTGGATTGGCAGACTGGGGTGGTGGTTCCCCTATTTAAAAAGGGGGACCGTAGGGTGTGTTCCAACTATAGGGGGATCACACTCTTAAGCCTCCCTGGTAAGGTCTATTCAGGGGTTCTGGAGAGGAGGGTCCGTCGGATAGTCGAACCTCGGATTCAGGAGGAGCAGTGTGGTTTTCGTCCTGGTCGTGGAACACTGGACCAGCTCTACACCCTCAGCAGGGTCCTGGAGGGTGCGTGGGAGTTTGCCCAACCAGTTTACATGTGCTTTGTGGACTTGGAGAAGGCATTCGACCGCGTCCCTCGGGGGGTTCTGTGGGGGGTACTCCGGGAGTATGGGGTACCAGGCCCATTGATATGGGCTGTTAGGTCCCTGTACGACCGGTGTCAGAGCTTGGTCCGCATTGCCGGCAGTAAGTCAGGCTCGTTTCCAGTGAGAGTTGGACTCCGCCAAGGTTGCCCTTTGTCACCGATTCTGTTCATAACTTTTATGGACAGAATTTCTAGGCGCAGCCAAGGTGTTGAGAGGATCCGTTTTGGTGGCCTTAGAATCGCTTCTCTGTTTTTTGCAGATGATGTGGTCCTATTGGCTTCATCAGGTCGTGATCTACAGCTTTCGCTGGAGCGGTTTGCAGCCGAGTGTGATGCGGCCGGGATGAGGATCAGTTCCTCCAAATCCGAGGCCATGGTCTTGAGCCGGAAAAGGGTAGCATGCCCTCTCCGGGTCGGGGAGGAGGTCCTGCCCCAAGTGGAGGAGTTTAAGTATCTCGGGGTCTTGTTCACGAATGAGGGAAAACTGGAGCGTGAGATCGATAGGCGGATAGGTGCAGCGTCCGCAGTGAAGCGGGCGCTGTACCGGTCTGTCGTGGTGAAGAGAGAGCTGAGTCGAAAGGCAAAGCTCTCAATTTACCGATCGATCTACGTTCCCACCCTCATCTATGGTCATGAGCTTTGGGTTGTGACCGAAAGAACGAGATCTCGGATACAAGCGGCTGAAATGAGTTTTCTCCGCAGGGTGTCTGGACTCTCCCTTAGAGATAGGGTGAGAAGCTCAGTCATCCGGGAGGGACTCGGAGTAGAGCCGTTGCTTCTCCACATCGAGAGGAGCCAGTTGAGGTGGCTCGGGCATCTGGTTAGGATGCCTCCTGGACGCCTCCCTGGTGAGGTGTTCCGGGCATGTCCCACCGGGAGGAGACCCAGAGGAAGACCCAGGACACGCTGGAGGGACTATGTTTCTCGGCTGGCCTGGGAACGCCTTGGGATTCCCCCAGAGGAGCTGCTCCAAGTGGCTGGGGAGAGGGAAGTCTGGGCCTCCCTACTTAGGCTGCTACCCCCGCGACCCGACCCCGGATAAGCGGAAGAAGATGGATGGATGGATATTCCGAAAAATACGGTAGGTCAAATAACCAAGAACAAAAAAAGAGGAAAAAATGTTTTACAACTCAACTGTTATTATTTTTTATTCATTTGTGGTTTTTGGTTTTTACAATTTTAGAACATATTAATGCAAAAAAATAATATACTATACATTTTCTTTGAATTTCTGTAAATCACCTCATGGCCCTTCGCTTTGTGGGCTATTTGCTTCAGCAGGTGAGTAGAATAAAGTCAGTGTTTCCAACTGTTCATAAGAAACTATAAGGTATTTTAGATACGGCCTCAAATAAACTAAAGAAACCCAAATTAGACTAGTGTGAAATTAATATGTCATAAAAAAACACATGAACCTTTAAAAAAATGGACAGAAACTGGAGGAAACTGCTTGAATAATGACAAAAGAAGAAAAAAAAACTCATATTCCGTGTTTCTCACTAAAGTCGTCTCAAGTAGAGAGCAGTCTTTATCACAACCCGTTTGATTTGTTGTTGTTTTTCTTGTTGGAGACCTTAGTTCAGTTTATTATTTTTTGAATATGTAAAAAAATACATCATGAAGCATAATGTCAAAACTTTTTGTTTTACATAGTCAAGGGAGTAGGTAGAAGTATAAATGGTCAAAAGTCCCACTCCTTAACTTATAATCTTACATTTATTACATGTATAATATAACAACTAAACCCATATTCAACCCATCAATATAGTATCTATTTAAGTTAAATATAGATAAACAATTGTTATAACTTTAACTTCACAAAACAAAAAAGTAGCATCAATTATAAAAACACCAACAATAACTGAATTATAACATTATACATTATATCCAGCAATAATCATATGTTTATATGATAATTTGAACAGTTTTATGTTTGGACATTGCCTAAGTTCAATTTTCAAATTATTTCACAGTTTGACTCCACTTACCGGTACTGATACACAAGAGTTTTCTAGTAGTTCTGAATTTATATAGTTTATTCACCTTAACTTGTAAATTTGCTCATTAGTCTTGAACAGGTTTTGAATGTTTTTCGGTAATTGTTTATTTTTGGCTTTGTAAAGAATTAGAGCCGTCTGTCGTTTAACTTTGTCAATAAAATGTAATAATTTAGATTTAATAAATAGTGTATTAGTGCTTTCTAAACGGGTTCTTCTTATAGCTCTTTTTTGTATTGTTAATGCCTGTGGTGTAGTTTTGTAATTCTTGCCTCAGATTTCTGCACAATAACTTAAATAAGGTAAGATTAGCGAACAGTAGAGTACAGGTAGTCCTTGACTTACGACGTACACTGTAAAAAAAATCCGTAAAAAAACAGGTAAATGTACTGTGGAAGTGTGAAGGAATTTTCCGTTATAATTTTTTACAGGGGTTTCTCCATTTTTTTTTCGCGCAAAGCACCCTGGGAACAAGAACCTTTGAGAAGAAGCACGAAAGAGGACTCCATTTACCTGGCACCCTAGATTAACAGAAATTTATGTAAATTTAACAGTTTTTTTTATAAAGTCAGTGACTTTATAGCACAAGGTTTTTCTGAGCTTAACCGGTTCAAATGGTCAAATCTGCTGGATTTAAAAAAGTATTTCGCATTTGCGCTCTTCAAAATGGCGGTTAGCGTGTTAGCATTAGCGTCCGCTAGCATTGCTAATACATAAGTGCTTTTGAAATTGCGGACCTAAATAAATCAATAAGTGCTTTAGAAATAGCGGAACTAATTTTTGGATTAGCGCTGCCCAGCACTGCACAGTACAGTACAGTATTCCTCCGCCGCTGCACCGCGTACAGTACAATATTTTCCGCCGCTGCTTTATGTTTACAACGTAAAACCGGTCCATCCACCGTGTTCCGCATTCCGTTTACGACGTAAAACCGCGTTCACAGTACAGTGCAGTGTATTCCTCCGCCGCTACATTTACGACGTAAAACCGGTCCATCCGCCGTATTCCTGCACCGCGTACAGTTCAATACTGTATTCTTCCGCCGCTGCGTCACGACGTTCATGACGTAAAACTGCGTAACTTGAAATAGGGCTTTTCATAGTAAATGGGAGTTGTGTCGTAACTCGAGGCCGTCGTAACCCGAGGACTACCTGCATGCTTTTTGTTCTGTGACCAACTTGACTTTGTTTAAGAGGGTGATATTTCTTGAGACCTTACTTTGAACATATCTGATGTGTGGTTTCCAGTTGAGGTGAGATCTTTGTTCTGACGTTGACAAGTCAAATTAACGTGATCAGAAGTTTTGTTGACCTTGTTTCTACTCTCCACCTTGGGTAACATGCTGCTGGTGCCGTTTGCATTTTGTTCTGCTAATTGACACCTTTCCTGTCAGCCTCCTTCTTTCTAGTTTTCTCCATGCAGGTTTTGGCTTCTGCTAACTGCAAACTTTCAATTACCTTTTTTTTTAAAACTTTTACAAAAACAGCACTTTTAGTCTCAATAGCGCGTTTCAACTGGAGTTTCTTTTCTTGGAGTTCAGTCTGGCCTTTCTCAAAGAGATGAGCCTTCTGCCTGCTGCATCATTAGAGAATGAGCCAGCGTGCCTTTTCAATAGCAAACTAGAGGCCTTCTCACGGAAAGAACTGGCTGTTTTATTTGAAATGGTTTCGGCTCATTCAGATCGATTTTGGCAAAACTGTGAGGTGAAGACAGAAGCGTTTGAATTTGGATTCACTTGAAAAGGGAATGGAAATAAAGCGGGCCAATTTGAAGGAAACACAGTTAATTGGTGTGGGATAAAAGCTAGTTTCTGCTAAGAAGAGAGGGAACTACGAGTATGTAAAGGATGCTGAGCACACACCAGCTGAGGAATGTTGTGAAAGTTCACCTCCAGGTTTAAAAAAACACTGTTTTAGTATTTGAGACTAAACAGAAAGAGTATAGTCAAAAGTTAACCAACCATCCAGCACTCTCAAACTGATGCGGAACAAGAAAAATAAATAAATAAATAAATAAATGAGAACACTGATAATAAACAATAAACTTCTTTGTGTTTCCAGGAAAATAGCACCAACTTTTAGATGAAACAGGAAAACGATTGAGGGGAAATTCTACTTCAAACTCGCGTCTGCTTTAATCAGGAGCCAGATGTTTGCTAATTAAATAAACTTCATAATATATATATATATATATATATATTTTAAATCATCCATCCATCCATCCATCCATTTTCTTCCGCTTATCCGGGGTCGGGTCGCGGGGGTAGCAGCCTAAGTAGGGAGGCCCAGACTTCCCTCTCCCCAGCCACTTGGAGCAGCTCCTCTGGGGGAATCCCAAGGCGTTCCCAGGCCAGCCGAGAAACATAGTCCCTCCAGCGTATCCTGGGTCTTCCTCTGGGTCTCCTCCCGGTGGGACATGCCCGGAACACCTCACCAGGGAGGCGTCCAGGAGGCATCCTAACCAGATGCCCGAGCCACCTCAACTGGCTCCTCTCGATGTGGAGAAGCAGCGGCTCTACTCCGAGTCCCTCCCGGATGACTGAGCTTCTCACCCTATCTCTAAGGGAGAGTCCAGCCACCCTGCGGAGAAAACTCATTTCAGCCGCTTGTATCCGAGATCTTGTTCTTTCGGTCATAACCCAAAGCTCATGACCATAGATGAGGGTGGGAACGTAGATCGATCGGTAAATTGAGAGCTTTGCCTTTTGACTCAGCTCTCTCTTCACCACGACAGACCGGTACAGCGCCCGCTTCACTGCGGACGCTGCACCTATCCGCCTATCGATCTCACGCTCCAGTTTTCCCTCATTCGTGAACAAGATCCCGAGATACTTAAACTCCTCCACTTGGGGAAGGACCTCCTCCCCGACCCGGAGAGGGCACGCTACCCTTTTCCGGCTCAAGACCATGGCCTCGGATTTGGAGGAACTGATCCTCATCCCGGCCGCATCACATTCAGCTGCAAACCGCTCCAGCGAAAGCTGTAGATCACGAGCTGATGAAGCCAATAGGACCACATCATCTGCAAAAAACAGAGAAGCGATTCTAAGGCCACCAAAACGGATCCTCTCAACACCTTGGCTGCGCCTAGAAATTCTGTCCATAAAAGTTATGAACAGAATCGGTGACAAAGGGCAACCTTGGCGGAGTCCAACTCTCACCGGAAACGAGCCTGACTTACTGCCGGCAATGCGGACCAAGCTCTGACACCGGTCGTACAGGGACCTAACAGCCCATATCAATGGGCCTGGTACCCCATACTCCCGGAGTACCCGCCACAGAACCCCCCGAGGGACGCGGTCGAATGCCTTTTCCAAGTCTACAAAGCACATGTAAACTGGTTGGGCAAACTCCCACGCACCCTCCAGGACCCTGTTGAGGGTGTAGAGCTGGTCTAGTGTTCCACGACCAGGACGAAAACCACACTGCTCCTCCTGAATCCGAGGTTCGACTATCCGACGGACCCTCCTCTCCAGAACCCCTGAATAGACCTTACCAGGGAGGCTTAAGAGTGTGATCCCTCTATAGTTGGAACACACCCTACGGTCCCCCTTTTTGAATAGGGGAACCACCACCCCAGTCTGCCAATCCAAGGGAACTGCCCCCGATGTCCACGCGATATTGCAGAGTCGCGTAAGCCAACACAACCCCACAACATCCAGAGCCCTAAGGAACTCAGGACGAATCTCATCCACCCCCGGAGCCTTGCCACCGCGGAGCTTTTTAACCACCTCGGCGACCTCAGCACCAGAGATTGGAGAGCCCGACCCAAAGTCCCCAGGCTCCGCTTCCTCAGTGGAAGACGTGCCAGTAGGATTGAGGAGGTCTTCGAAGTATTCCGCCCACCGACTCACAACATCCCGAGTTGAGGTCAACAGCACGCCATCCCCACCATAAATGGTGTTGGTCGCGTACCGCTTTCCCCCCCTGAGACGCCGGATGGTGGACCAGAATCGCCTCGAAGCCGTACGGAAGTCATTCTCCATGGCCTCTCCGAACTCCTCCCACGCCCGAGTTTTTGCCTCAGCAACCACCCGAGCCGCATGCCGCTTGGACTGCCGGTACCTATCTGCTGCTTCCGGGGTCCCACAGGCCAAAAAGGCCCAATAGGACTCCTTCTTCAGCTTGACAGCATCCCTCACCGCCGGTGTCCACCACCGGGTTCGAGGGTTGCCACCACGACAGGCACCAACAACCTTGCGGCCACAACTCCGATAAGCTGCCTCGACAATAGAGGCGCGAAACATGGCCCACTCGGGCTCAATGTCCCCCGCCTCCCTCGGAACGTGTTCAAAGCTCTCCCGGAGGTGGGAGTTAAAGCTCCGTCTTACGGGAGACTCTGCCAGACGTTCCCAGCAGACCCTCACAATACGTTTGGGTCTGCCAGGTCTGACCGGCATCCTCCCCCACCATCGGAGCCAACTCACCACCAGGTAGTGGTCAGTTGACAGCTCCGCCCCTCTCTTCACCCGAGTGTCCAGGACATGCGGCCGCAGATCAGATGAGACGACAACAAAGTCGATCATCGAACTACGACCTAGGGTGTCCTGGTGCCAAGAGCACATATGGACACCCTTATGCCTGAACATGGTGTTCGTTATGGACAATCCATGACGAGCACAGAAGTCCAACAACAGAACACCACTCGGGTTCAGATCAGGGGGGCCGTTCCTCCCAACCACACCCCTCCAGGTCTCACTGTCATTGCCCACGTGAGCGTTGAAGTCCCCCAGCAGAACAAGGGAGTCCCCAGGAGGCGCACCCTCCAATACCCCCTCCAAGGACTCCAAAAAGGGTGGGTAATCTGCGCTGCCGTTCGGCGCATAGGCACAAACAACAGTCAGAGCCCGTCCCCCCACACGTAGGCGAAGGGAGGCTACCCTCTCGTTCACCGGGGTGAACCCCAACGTACAGGCACCAAGATGGGGGGCAACAAGTATGCCCACTCCTGCTCGGCGCCTCTCACCAGGGGCAACTCCAGAGTGGAAGAGTGTCCAACCCCTCTCAAGGAAACTGGTTCAATCACCTCTCCAAAATCAGAAGTTGTTCCAGTCTGCTGCTGAAATCACTCAGGTTGTCTAAACACAACGACAAAAGTAAAGTACCATACCATACCATACCATTTTATTTATAAAGCACTTTAAACATGAACAAGTCCACACCAAAGTGCTGCAAACCGCTCCAGCGAAGTAAGCCGTCAAGTAAGCCGTAACGATCTCAGAGAAATGAGACCGGCAATCAACTCGACAGTGGAAAACATTCACCAACCAAAGTGGAGATGTTTGGGCACGGTGGTGGAGGGGTGATGGTGTGGGCTTGTTTTACAGCTGCAGGCTATGAGTCCAGCTTCTCTGAGTCACAAAGCAAAGCAGGTGAAGGTTTGAGGATCCAGATGCAGATGTGCCAGATGTCTCGCTTGGTGATGAAATTTAAACTTTTTGGTAGAACACAAGTTCACCACGACACGAGGAAGTGACAACTAAACAACGGCAAACAGCTGTAAATACACAGGGGGTGGAGACACATAAAATAGGTGCTCTAATTAATAATTCAGGGCAGGTGGAATAAGAGGAAGTGATGCTGCACAACAAAACAGGAAACAAAATGAGACGTGAACACAGATTTCAAGTTACACAAGAAAAAACAGAATCGGGGTCTCACAGTGGGGCTCTGTCCACATTCTGGGGTCAAACATGAGGTCATCAGGTCAACAGATCCTACTGGCTCACACAAGACTATAGCAGCAATTTTACAACAAACTGAATGAACAAGCGACTGAGGCCATGCAGAATGGATTATAACTGCTCAAAGTGTTTTATGGTTCATGCATGTGAATCAGCTGTGCTCAGTTCTCCACACACAGATTCAGTCTTTATTCTGTGACTGAAGCGTTCACACTGTTGTCATCCATTTTTCTTCTGTACGTTTTTCAGCATCTTTGTCGTTCCACGATTTTTGGGCTACTTCAATAAATCACAAATCAAAATGTTCAGCTCTTTCAGGATAATCCTGCTATGACTGTTGGTATTGGTACAACTTTAGCTTTTTGAAATTTTTTGCCTTTTCTGCCACTCCCCCCCCC
>JBBPBX010021480.1:30797-42338 GCA_038048925.1 Garcialebias charrua
GGGGGGGGGAGTGGCAGAAAAGGCAAAAAATTTCAAAAAGCTAAAGTTGTACCAATACCAACAGTCATAGCAGGATTATCCTGAAAGAGCTGAACATTTTGATTTGTGATTTATTGAAGTAGCACAAAAATCGTGGAACGACAAAGATGCTGAAAAACGTACAGAAGAAAAATGGATGACAACAGTGCGAACGCTTCAGTCACAGGATAAAGACTGAAGCTGTGTGTGGAAAACTGAGCACCGCTGATTCACATGTCACACCATAAAACACTTTGAGCAGTTATAATCCATTCTGCATGGCCTCAGTCGCTTGTTCATTCAGTTTGTTGTAAAATTGCTGCTATAGTCTTGTGTGAGCCAGTAGGATCTGTTGACCTGATGACCTCATGTTTGACCCCAGAATGTGGACAGAGCCCCACTGTGAGACCCCGATTCTGTTTTTTCTTGTGTAACTTGAAATCTGTGTTCACGTCTCATTTTGTTTCCTGTTTTGTTGTGCAGCATCACTTCCTCTTATTCCACCTGCCCTGAATTATTAATTAGAGCACCTATTTTATGTGTCTCCACCCCCTGTGTATTTACAGCTGTTTGCCGTTGTTTAGTTGTCACTTCCTCGTGTCGTGGTGAACTTGTGTTCTACCAAAAAGTTTAAATTTCATCACCAAGCGAGACATCTGGCACATCTGCATCTGGATCCTCAAACCTTCACCTGCTTTGCTTTGTGACTCAGAGAAGCTGGACTCATAGCCTGCAGCTGTAAAACAAGCCCACACCATCACCCCTCCACCACCGTGCCCAAACATCTCCACTTTGGTTGGTGAATGTTTTCCACTGTCGAGTTGATTGCCGGTCTCATTTCTCTGAGATCGTTACGGCTTACTTTACTTTTGTCGTTGTGTTTAGACAACCTGAGTGATTTCAGCAGCAGACTGGAACAACTTCTGATTTTGGAGAGGTGATTTAAAATATATATATATATTATGAAGTTTATTTAATTAGCAAACATCTGGCTCCTGATTAAAGCAGACGCGAGTTTGAAGTAGAATTTCCCCTCAATCGTTTTCCTGTTTCATCTAAAAGTTGGTGCTATTTTCCTGGAAACACAAAGAAGTTTATTGTTTATTATCAGTGTTCTCATTTATTTATTTATTTATTTTTCTTGTTCCGCATCAGTTTGAGAGTGCTGGATGGTTGGTTAACTTTTGACTGTACAAAAAAAAAACACAATTCTCCAACACTAACTGCATGCTCTTTCTGTTTAGTCTCAAATACTAAAACAGTGTTTTTTTAAACCTGGAGGTGAACTTTCACAACATTCCTCAGCTGGTGTGTGCTCAGCATCCTTTACATACTCGTAGTTCCCTCTCTTCTTAGCAGAAACTAGCTTTTATCCCACACCAATTAACTGTGTTTCCTTCAAATTGGCCCGCTTTATTTCCATTCCCTTTTCAAGTGAATCCAAATTCAAACGCTTCTGTCTTCACCTCACAGTTTTGCCAAAATCGATCTGAATGAGCCGAAACCATTTCAAATAAAACAGCCAGTTCTTTCCGTGAGAAGGCCTCTAGTTTGCTATTGAAAAGGCACGCTGGCTCATTCTCTAATGATGCAGCAGGCAGAAGGCTCATCTCTTTGAGAAAGGCCAGACTGAACTCCAAGAAAAGAAACTCCAGTTGAAACGCGCTATTGAGACTAAAAGTGCTGTTTTTGTAAAAGTTTTAAAAAAAAAGGTAATTGAAAGTTTGCAGTTAGCAGAAGCCAAAACCTGCATGGAGAAAACTAGAAAGAAGGAGGCTGACAGGAAAGGTGTCAATTAGCAGAACAAAATGCAAACGGCACCAGCAGCATGTTACCCAAGGTGGAGAGTAGAAACAAGGTCAACAAAACTTCTGATCACGTTAATTTGACTTGTCAACGTCAGAACAAAGATCTCACCTCAACTGGAAACCACACATCAGATATGTTCAAAGTAAGGTCTCAAGAAATATCACCCTCTTAAACAAAGTCAAGTTGGTCACAGAACAAAAAGCATGCAGGTAGTCCTCGGGTTACGACGCATCTCCCATTTACTATGAAAAGCCCTATTTCAAGTTACGCAGTTTTACGTCATAAACGTCGTGACGCAGCGGC
The DNA here is from genome assembly GCA_038048925.1 of Garcialebias charrua. Taxonomy (NCBI): domain Eukaryota; kingdom Metazoa; phylum Chordata; class Actinopteri; order Cyprinodontiformes; family Rivulidae; genus Garcialebias; species Garcialebias charrua. The sequence goes on from JBBPBX010021480.1 coordinate 32,928, forward strand.
GGAAGAATACAGTATTGAACTGTACGCGGTGCAGGAATACGGCGGATGGACCGGTTTTACGTCGTAAATGTAGCGGCGGAGGAATACACTGCACTGTACTGTGAACGCGGTTTTACGTCGTAAACGGAATGCGGAACACGGTGGATGGACCGGTTTTACGTTGTAAACATAAAGCAGCGGCGGAAAATATTGTACTATACGCGGTGCAGCGGCGGAGGAATACTGTACTGTACTGTGCAGTGCTGGGCAGCGCTAATCCAAAAATTAGTTCCGCTATTTCTAAAGCACTTATTGATTTATTTAGGTCCGCAATTTCAAAAGCACTTATGTATTAGCAATGCTAGCGGACGCTAATGCTAACACGCTAACCGCCATTTTGAAGAGCGCAAATGCGAAATACTTTTTTAAATCCAGCAGATTTGACCATTTGAACCGGTTAAGCTCAGAAAAACCTTGTGCTATAAAGTCACTGACTTTATAAAAAAAACTGTTAAATTTACATAAATTTCTGTTAATCTAGGGTGCCAGGTAAATGGAGTCCTCTTTCGTGCTTCTTCTCAAAGGTTCTTGTCCCCAGGGTGCTTTGCGCGAAAAAAAAAATGGAGAAACCCCTGTAAAAAAATGATAACGGAAAATTCCTTCACACTTCCACAGTACATTTACCTGTTTTTTTATGGATTTTTTTTACAGTGTACGTCGTAAGTCGAGGACTACCTGTACTCTACTGTTCGCTAATCTTACCTTATTTAAGTTATTGTGCAGAAATCTGAGGCAAGAATTACAAAACTACACCACAGGCATTAACAATACAAAAAAGAAGAACCCGTTTAGAAAGCACTAATACAGTATTTATTAATTCTAAATTATTACATTTTATTGACAAAGTTAAACGACAGACGGCTCTAATTCTTTACAAAGCCAAAAATAAACAATTACCGAAAAACATTCAAAACCTGTTCAAGACTAATGAGCAAATTTACAAGTTAAGGTGAATAAACTATATAAATTCAGAACTACTAGAAAACTCTTGTGTATCAGTACCGGTAAGTGGAGTCAAACTGTGAAATAATTTGAAAATTGAACTTAGACAATGTCCAAACATAAAACTGTTCAAATTATCATATAAACATATGATTATTGCTGAATATAATGTATAATGTTATAATTCAGTTATTGTTGGTGTTTTTATAATTGATGCTACTTTTTTGTTTTGTGAAGTTAAAGTTATAACAATTGTTTATCTATATTTAACTTAAATAGATACTATATTGATGGGTTGAATATGGGTTTAGTTGTTATATTATACATGTAATAAATGTAAGATTATAAGTTAAGGAGTGGGACTTTTGACCATTTATACTTCTACCTTCTCCCTTGACTATGTAAAACAAAAAGTTTTGACATTATGCTTCATGATGTATTTTTTTACATATTCAAAAAATAATAAACTGAACTAAGGTCTCCAACAAGAAAAACAACAACAAATCAAACGGGTTGTGATAAAGACTGCTCTCTACTTGAGACGACTTCAATGAGAAACACTGAATCTGAGTTTTTTTTTCTTCTTTTGTCATTATTCAAGCAGTTTCCTCCAGTTTCTGTCCATTTTTTTAAAGGTTCATGTGTTTTTTTATGACATATTAATTTCACACTAGTCTAATTTGGGTTTCTTTAGTTTATTTGAGGCCGTATCTAAAATACCTTATAGTTTCTTATGAACAGTTGGAAACACTGACTTTATTCTACTCACCTGCTGAAGCAAATAGCCCACAAAGCGAAGGGCCATGAGGTGATTTACAGAAATTCAAAGAAAATGTATAGTATATTATTTTTTTGCATTAATATGTTCTAAAATTGTAAAAACCAAAAACCACAAATGAATAAAAAATAATAACAGTTGAGTTGTAAAACATTTTTTCCTCTTTTTTTGTTCTTGGTTATTTGACCTACCGTATTTTTCGGAATATAAGGCGCACTTAAAATCCTTTAATTTTCTCAAAAATCAACAGTGAGCCTTTTGTATTAATTCTTGTTGTGCTTACTGACCTCGAACCTATTCTATGTGGTACACAGTGCTCAAAAGTCTGTCATAATGTTTTAGTTTCGCTTAACGTGCCCTGTAGTCCAAAAAAAAAAATCACGGTACAAGTTCTGTTTTTTATAGTTGGAGTCACAACTTCATGGTGCTGATGTGTTTGTGGTCTGTAGATGAAAAGTTTGGTTAAAATGATTAAGTCCTGTTTTATTATTTTCATTACACAATAATCTTAAAAAGTGTATCATGCATTGGGCTTACCGTAATAGAATTAAAAAAGCTGCAACGTATGAAAGAGATTATTTTTTGTATCCCCTTTTTTATTATTTGTTGGACCAATTTCATCTTTTATATCCTGTTATAGTATTTCTTCTTAATTATTGTGTTTTTGGTGCTGAAAAATCCCCAATGCCATCTGTTTGGTTTATTCAGACCCTTATTCTCTGTTTTGACAGCAACAGGAAGTAAAGCATGGGGTCTTTCAATGGACCCCCCCCCCAATCAAAACTCTTTATTTCTATCAAAGAAACAAACCCCACAGTGTGAAGGAAAAGACAGACCTCTCCAGCAGATTTAAAAATAATAATAATAATAATAATCTCCAACATTTGACAAAAATCAAACAGTTTATCACCTTTTGAGCTGCAGTGATTCAGATTTAACCCCTTCGGTTCTATACATTCAATGTTTTCCCCTCTGGTGGAAAATATTCTCCAACGCTTTGTAAAGACTTTATGTTTTACGCACAGACTAAATGCTGATCGAGGCGTCCATTTTATTTATCAGGCTTTAATTTGACATAGACAATTTACACCTCCCTCCCCCTTGTAAAACGCCCATATAAGAGCAAAGCTGCTTTTAATGATGTGTTGTCTCCCAGGCAGCAGTTCTCCTCGTTTCAAACTGGTCGGAGTGGAAGGTGTGGTCTGGATGCTGCATCCATTGTGCGCTTCACACAAAGCGTCGCTGCATGCGCGTTGATCCCTGCTGAACATTAAACAAAGCAGCATTTTAGCTTCTTTTTGTTTATTTATTTATTCAACTAAATTAATTTTTCTATTCCAGTGCTTCCAGCTTGTGAGCTTTAGGCGCATCTCCACCTGTGGGGGCAGCAGGATGATGATGGTGGTCGCGCTCAGCAGAGAAGCGGCCAACATCCGCGCGCTTCGTCTCGGACTGAACTCACATTGAAGTTTACAGAAAGAGAGAGAGAAAAGAGAAAAGAGAAAAGAGAAAAGAGAAGCACCACAAGGATCGACTCTTGGTGTTTTCCAGTTTGGCATCGCGCGCTTCTTCTCGTCGCCGCGCGCGTAAAAACGCCGCGCCTTTGGATGAGGCGCACCGGGGAATGAGACGCGGTCATGGCGTGGTGTGACCGCGGGGTTCAGACTTTGTTGGCCGTGGTGGGGGCCTTCGCCGCCTTCAGCCTCATGACCATCGCCATCGGCACCGACTACTGGCTCTACTCCCGCGCGTACATCTGCAACGCCACCAATGTCACCACGGACGAGACGCAAGCCAAGAAAGTCAAAGGCGACATGACGCACTCCGGGCTGTGGAGGATCTGCTGTATAGAAGGTGATCAGTCCAATCTGTTGTTTTATGAGCACAAACTTTTCTTTATTTTTTTATTTTCTTGTAGCTCATTAGTCTTTTATTCAGAGTTTGGGAGGTGAAACTGAAAATGCTTGTGCGCCTGTTTGTGGACCACCTCAGGTTGGGAGGTGACGCAAATTATCTTTTGTTCTGATTTACAAGAGCATCTTTTTTTTTTTTACTGTGGGGAGTTTCTCAAAGGCTGACTTGTCTTGTGCTTAATGAAACAGCTTAAGTCATGTCAGTTTTTCCTGTTTGAGCATTAAATAATTAGATTCAAGCTGTGATTTATCAGAGTCAGAGTCAGAGAGAATTTATTGTCATTTGCACCGCATGTAGTACATGTGTTGAAAACGAGATTATGTACACAGGGTCCCAGTTACATCCAACAACAAATGCAAGAGAAAAACAATAATAACATCTAGGATTAACTAAGAGAGACATCAGCTAGTAATACACTAAGCCCTAATGTAGTAGAAAAACATCATTATAAACAGCAGCACGAACATGAGTCATTATGACATTATGAGCAGATGGTCACAGATGAACGCAGCAACAAGAAACAGATCAGTATCAACTAGGGATGCACCGATCCACATTTCTCACTTCCGATCCGATACCGATACTTATTAGCTCAGTATCCACCGATACCGATACTTTCCCGATCCGATACTGTTCAGGTATTTGACTCTGTATAATGAAACTTTTGCACCCAAACTATTCATTTTAACATTGTGTGAGATAAACCCAATGAAGACACTCTTAAGCCTTACAATAGGGAACCCCCCTATTGTAAGGCTTAAGAGTGTCTTCATTGGGTTTATCTCACACAATGTTAAAAAGGGCAGTCACAGATTGTGATTGAACACAAGTGCTCTTTGAAGCTGGATCGGAAAAGTATCGGCAGGTTTGATCCGATACCCGATACTTAAATAATGCTGGTATCAGATACCGATACCGATACTGGATCGGATCGGCCCCATCCCTAGTATCAACATGATGTGACATTTTGCAGTGTTTATTCTTATTATTTATTTATTCATGAGTCTGACAGCCTCAGGGTAGAAGCTGTTCCTCAGTCTAGTGGTTCTACATTTGATGCTCCTCAACCTCCGTCCCGAGGGGAGTGGTGCAAAGAGTGAGTGTGCTGGGTGAGTGAGGTCTTTCATGATGCAGGTGGCTCTTTTTCTGCATCTGGAGGTGTAAATGTCTGTGATGGTGGGGAGACTGACTCCCACAGACTTCTGTGCAGCCTTCACCACTCTCTGTAGAGCTTTCCTCTCTGCAACTGTGCAGCCTCCATGCCACACGTTGATGCTGGAGCACAGGACGCTCTCCACTGCACACCTGTAGAACGAGGTGAGGACTGAGCTTCTCAGACCAGCTCGTCTCAGCCGTCTGAGGAAGTAGAGTCTTTGATGTCCTTTCTTGATCAGGCTGGTGGTGTTATTGCTCCAGCTGAGGTTATCATTCAAGTGTACACCCAGGTACTTGTAGCTGGAGACCACCTCCACCGCAGATCCACCTATATACAGTGGGGTGTGGGTGTGTTTGTTCCTTCTGAAGTCCACAATCATCTCCTTCGTCTTCTTCACATTCATGTGAAGGTTGTTCTCTTTGCACCAGCTCTCCAGATGTTCCACCTCCTGTCTGTAGCTGGATTCATCATTATCTGTGATGCATCCCACCACAGCTGTATCATCTGCAAACTTAACAATATGACAGCCTGGATGTGTGGCTGTACAATCATATGTGAGCAGAGTGAACAGAAGAGGGCTCAGCACACATCCTTGAGGAGAGCCAGTGCTGAGGGTGATGGTGGATTTTATAAGGTGCCAATTGTAATAAAGGCATGGGAACCCCTTATATTCTGAGCAGCTGCTGCTTTGTTGGTTTGTCTCTGATCCCAGAGGGCTTTGAGGCCGGGCATCTTGCCTTTGAACAACAGGTCGATATTGTTTTGACATGTCTGCTCACACACTTGCTGCCTTATTGGATTCAAGCCAAATCAATGTGATCAATCTGCTGATATGAAGGTACTGAGCTGGTTCAGCGTCGCCGTCTCTTGGTTCTTATCATGGTGCTGAAACTGCTCTCGTCAACCGAAGAGCAAAACATCTCGTAGAACTGTTCGGCGAATGCTGAGGATGGTTTTGCCCATGCCTCTGTGCATGTGTCAGTCTGTTAGCAAAATGTCTCATGAACCGTGGAATGTGTTTTAATGAAGCCTTCATCAGCTGATCACTGGAAGTGGTTCTACAACTCAATAACCTTTGGAGCCAACCTGATTCAAGATGGCCACCATGGCCAACGGACATCAGAAAACTCAAATATTATTGTAATTCATTCAGTTTTACAGATGTTAACCTAAAGTTTGGTGTGTGTTTGTGTGTGTATTGTGGACAGTTATTCACAGCATATACAGTACAGTACTCTGAATGAGACAACTTGAGATGTTGCAGAAGATTGAGCTTATTCAGCAAAACAATTACAGTCTCTCTGTCCTTTATGATGATCTGAGTCTAAAAGTCGAACACAATCCTAAATCTGAGTAAAAACAACTCATACAAACAGTCACACAAGTGAGTGACGAACTTCTTTCTTCAATACTGAGTTAAGAAGCGTGCCTGTTGTGTGTTTCCATTGAATTTAATGGTGCATCAGGAGTAGTGTTGTGGCTGCTGGTCCGGGTGAAGAGGCAGCACTCACCCAGACTTTTGTCTCATACACTGATGAATGCAGTCATTAGAGAAGTCGCACTCCAGGCTCCAATGACTCCTCCTGGAGTTTCCTGTGAAAAATCCCAAAGCTATTTATGGATATCTTGTAAAGTTAATCAAAAGACGCATCCCTTCTCCCGTCGCTCCGTAAGAGACGGCAACAGATTTGAAGTGGGTTGCAGAGCGTCCTTCAACATCGCTCGTTTTTTTTCCTGTGAAGGGCTGTTACGCATGAAGCAGAAAAGTTAAATCTAGACACTTTTTATCCCAACTGTACTTTAACAAAAATGTAATTTCGCTTCCCGCTAGCTGCGTAAAATGTCTTTTAGGGGTTAATTTGTTTGAGTCTTGGGGGATTTTTCTGCCTGTGGGTGATATGGAGGCCAACCAGTTGTATTGAGTAAAATGAGCAGCGTAAAAGATGGCGACGCCTCAGGAGACGCTGCTGACTTTGCAGGAGAAATGAGGCTTGTGTCTACATCTCAGTCATGCAAGGACCATGTCTCGCAGAAGACGCCAGCGGTTCCCTGAAGGGGAGCAACTGGCAGAAAATTAACTTTTTAAAGAAACTACACAAAAAGGGTGAATGGCGTCGCAGCAAGTCATGCTGAAATGTAACAAGAACTTTCACTTAAGGAACGTTCTTGATTTCCAAACGCGCTCAACCATAATATATGAAGTCCTCCAAGCAAATAACGAGAATTGGTCAACTCTGTTGAAGTGGAATTTTGTGGAAAGGTTTTGATTAAATAATATCTTACTCGTTGGGGATAGCTTTTTTTAAACACCTTCACATTAAAGGAATGGTTCCCAACACTGGTCCCTGAGGAACACCCTGCTTGTTTTAGTTATTCCTCTGCTCCAACACACCTGATTTGAATGAAAGGGTTATTAACAGGCTTCTGCCGAACTTGAGGAAGTAAAACATGCAGGATGGTGTTCCCCAAGGACCAGTTAGTTTGAGAGTACACTCGTTAAAATGAATCAATCCTTCATAATTAAACAATATTAAAATGAGAACTCCCCCAAAATAACATTCTAAGACATAAATAAACCAGTCTAAGTAATTTAATGACAGGAAAACGTGCACATGTTTGTTTAGAAAGGAATTATTCTCCGGACGTGGAGGGATGTTTTTTTTTTTTTCCGGAGGTGGAGGGAGCTGCTGACAACCCGTTTCAGATCAACGTCACTCACAACTGGCGGAGGTCCAAAATGGGGGTGCGGAAGCTCAGATCGGCATAAAACTTTGCCAAAATGATATTTATTAAATAAACTACAGCTATAAAACGTTTTTACTCACCTATGAAGTTGCGCTGGTGGTGAATTTTGCGTGAGAAACCCAAGGTGAACTTTGAAAATCGAGCACGTTTTGAATTTTGAGCAGATTTTTTCAGACACAATTCAGATCGTTTTGACAGGTCTCCAAAATCAAAATGTCAACCTTTCCAGTCGATTTTATACAGAGTTAGACACCCTGATGTGCATTTTACAAAAGCTAGTAATCGCGGGCTTTAAAAACTGTGACGTCATCAAGCTAGGCTGCGGTCAGCAGCGTTTAGAGGGGATGTCCAAGTGCCTACGTTATTTTTCTAACTGTTCTGTATCATAACACAGTCTCTGCCATTTCTAACAAAGCAAACCGTGCGAAAATCTATAAATCTGCTCAGTCCATCACTCAGTACAAACTGGGACGTGAGAGGGATCCATCTTAAAGATTATTATTACCTTTCCATGCTGTAATATTTTCCTCTGTTAACAAAATATGTCGTCCTAAGCAGCTAACCAATTAGCATCCGCAAGCTAGCCTACAGCCTAGCATTTCACGCAACAAGAAACGAAACTGAAAGTGAAACACAGCAGCTCTTCTTACCTTTAACTTTTGCTCGTTTCTCCTCTTCTTCTTTTCTCTTTTTCCTAAACTGTGCACCTGAAGGCTTTGACCTTTTCCTTTCCATCTTCAAACTTCAATAATTTGCAGTAATAATCTGTTTCTTTCCAACGCGATGTCTTCAGCGATGTGGGCGCCAGCGGACAAGTAACCCCAGCGGGTGGGGAGGGGGGTGTTATGCTGTGTTATGCCGCCCCCTGCTGGACAGCGCCCAGGGCTACAGCCCCAGTCGCTCATACCACGGACCGCCTCTGGGTTTTAGTATAATGGTCACAGTATGAGAAGCCCATATGTGCTAACTGTATTGACCCCAAGTGGGATAAGTGTCAGATGACCTTACATGGGTTCAGCCTTGGCATGGAGTATATAGGCCCCAGTTAATTTTTATGTGGGCTAACTGGGAATGGGACAGGAATGGGCATTATTATATGGGACCCATGTGGTTTTAGTATAATGGGTCCATCATGGGAAGCCCTTATGGGCTAACTGTATTTACCCCCATTGGGATAAGTGTGGGCTGACCTTACATGGGTTGAACCTGGGCATAGATATATTGGCCCCAGTTGAATTTTATTTGGGCTAACTGGGAATGGGACAGATATGTGCATCTGTATATGGGACCCATGTGAGTTAACCCTAGGATGCATGAACGACCAGTACCTACATTCATTCATGAGTGGGGTCAAAAATGACCCCAATTAGAATCAATGTTTTGCAATTAATTTAAATGATGTCTTTAATTTTGGTCAAAGGCGATTACTGTATATTTATTATATTTGGGTCAACAAAACACTGATTTTACATTTAACATGCTTATTCATAACTTTTTATATCATTTTTTCCCCACGAAATAACACCAAAAATCTTCAAAAATTATTGCTAGAATGTCCATCTGTCTGAAGGACAAAAAAGCGAATCAACAAACGACCAGAACACTGTACACTCACATGTGCCCATCTTTTCTCTATTCACTGTGTGCAGTTGTCACAAACTTTGCTTTTGGCTGTGACCATTGCACACTGGGGTACTGCATTTCCTGCACCAATTGGTGGCTTTGCTATCTTTGTTTCTTGGACACATCTGGCACCTCTTTCTCTTCTGTTGGCCCTCTGTGCCTCTCTCCTGTTACTTGTTTGCAACTTTTAATAATAATAATAATAATAATAATA